>JAVQJF010057555.1:0-116087 GCA_036023855.1 Gadopsis marmoratus
CCACTCGCCTGGGCTCTTTAGGCCAGCGCCCAGCTGTTATTTAATCAACCCCCCCCCCCCCCCCGCACACACACACACACACACACACACACACACACACACACACACACACACAGCTCTGGTACAGTACCCATCAGTTCTTCCCCTGCATCATGGCCCTCAGGTTCGGGCTGAGAGCTCTCTGGACGATGACAACCAACGCACATGTTTGTCACAACAAATGTTTACAGACAAATGTTTGCACACTGACACATTATGAGATATGTAATGCTGTACCCTTTTTGGACTTGAGCCATATACCGCATTATTTTATGCAAAGAACCATACTATCAGAAATAACAAAAACAAAAATAATAAAGTAAGAAACCTTGATGGATATTTTTAATTTCCCTCTTTGCCTTGTTCCTACAATATGTGAGAAAATCAGAATAAACCAGAAATGACGCGTGCAGTTGATGCGCTCACCTGTGGGCGAGCAGTATCCAGATGTAGTGGTTTTCGTCTTGGTCTCATTTAGTTTGGACACGCTGTTGGCCCTCATCCTGGGTGTCAGCCTGCTCTCTGTTGGTGTTGATGAGCGCAACCCCAGACGCAGAGCAGTCTCAGCTGACAGACGGGGTGAAGTGGTGGAGCTCCGTGTGACTGTACACTCTGAGTCACTGCGGGCTGAGATGGAGCCCAGACGGTTCCTTCGCGGCTGAGCCAGCAAGTCCAGCCGTGACAGTCCCTTCCGACCGGATGGTGGCTTAGAGGTGGAGCTGGTGGTGGACACCTCAGATGCGACAGACACCCTGTCTGCATCAGCTAGATCCGTGTCAGAAGTATCCCCCAGCCGGGCACGGCGGAGAAGGGAGGCTCTTGTGGGCCGCGGCTGAGGCAGTGAGGCCTGCTTATTCAGGGAGGAGGTCGTGGCTGCCTGGAGAGTGCGGCTGGTTTTGGAGCATCCACTGGTAGAAGCTTTAGTAGACTTGCTGTCGAGTTTGGAATGGCCCAGAGGTCCAGAGTAGGTCTCCTGGTCTGAGGAGAGGATGTCAGAGATGGGGAAGGAGGAAGTCTGGTCATCATCAGTGAGATCCATAGAAGGCTGGCGTGCTCTGGAGGAGGATGAGGACGGCTGAACAGAGCGGCGTGTATCAGTCCGGCTCATCGCCTCCGCTGTTCTTGTTTTAGATTTCCTCTCTAAGCGTTCACGGGCACTAGTGTTAGTGACGCTGGTCTTGGAAGCTGTGCTCATGTTGCTCTTCTCCCGGTGCATGCTGCTGAAGGAACGCCGTTTTTGTTCGCCACCAGCTGACGCTTTCCTCTCTGCCTCTCCAGCCACATGACTAGCTGTGCTGGCCGTGTCAACATCTGACTCAGGAGAGATGGAGTCGGTCCGAGAGGGGAAGCCAGAACCTGAACCCAGAGTGCTGATGCCAGTTTTACTACTTTTCTGATCCAGTTTGTTTTCATCTCTTAGTTTGGCCTCCAGGAATGCCATGACAGCTTCAGTGTCCTTCAGGAGCGTAGCAGTATCCATGCTGCCCACGGAGTCACTGCGTTCGCGCCCACTGCTGCCTCTGTTGATGCGTGGGATGAGCTCTGCTGGGACATTAGTGCTGGGCTTCTCAATTGTGAAGCTGCCTTGGCGCACTAGAGTCTTCCCAGACTTCTCTCCTCCTTCTCCTGCTCCTCCTCCTCCTTTCCTCTCCTCTGACCTCTTCCTCCGCTCAGTGCTGCCAGAGGTCCGGAGAGGAGCCTTGGATGGAGAAGAGGTGGAGCTTTGTTTCCGTTTACCGGTCATCTCACTGTCTCCCATGGAAGTTGGGGACTCCCCGTCTCCCTTGTTCTCTTTTTCCTGGGGTTCAGTGTCCTGTTTCTCCCCAATCTCGGACCTCAGTCCCAGAGCTTTGGTGGTGGATTTTGCCCGGGGGTCATCCACAGGGAGCTGGGGGAGGGTCCTGCGCTTACGGTCGGTCAGACTGGAAGAGGATTCACCTCTGCTGAGGGATGCACCTGACTCAAAGGCATCAGCTCCAAGAGAACAAAAGACAAACGGACTTAACTAAGATTCAAGACTGTTTTACATCAATTAAAAGCAGAATAAATTGATTGCCAGTGCTGCAGTGTATTGTATTTAAAAACTAAGAATTTATTCCAGCTCAACATTTAATTTAGGCCTTTTCATTCTCTGTGTCAAGTGAGTATGTACCTCTCTCTTTGTGCAGGAAGGCGGCTGTTTCTGCTCCTGAGCCCTCTGGGTCTGTCCTGGTGTGATTGGCAGCAAGGCTGGCCCACTGAGAGACCCAGCTCGAGTCACCAGGAAGAGCCTGAGGGGACACATGAGGGAGGTGGGATGACGAGAGGGACACAGCAGGAGTGAGAAAACCAGAAAGAAGAGCAGTTTAATAAATTAGTGGTGGCACAAAGTGGCACAAGATATACAGAGCAGATCATAAGATTATGGAAATGCTATAGTTTGTGGGAATGAAGGGGGTGGTATAAAGGCAAATTACTGTATTTGATTTTTTGATAGAAATCAAAATATTTGATTTGAGGCTGCTTGTAAGCCTAAATCTGACACACCAACAGAAAGAAAGTTGCTCATCCTTTTACTAAAAAGAAATCTACCTAAATGGCATAAAAGACTTGATAGAAAGGTTGTCGATGCTCACACACTATCCACTCCCTCTTATGAGATGCCCTGGAGGGCTGAGCACGTCTCTCCTCATCTTAGTATGATCTAGGTCAACCTCTTGGAGGACGAGCCTACTCCCATGAACAGGCTAAGGGAGTAGAGCGGTCAATCCATGGGAGTGACTGTGATTCACATTATGAAACTCAGCCATGATTCTTCGTCTACCTTTTACCCACTCTGTTATAGTAGACTACACTGGACTGAGAGGCATAATTTGGAGTCAGAGGAAGGTTGTTTTCTTTACAATGGAATTTACCTAATCAAGATGAAATTAACAAAGAATGAGACACCATGGGCAACATCAATATTGTAGTAATGGACTCTCGAGTGTATACGTGAACATATGAGGAGATGTAGAGAAAGGCAGACAGAGAAAGAGAGAGACAACATGGGAGAACAAAACGTAAAAACAAAAGTAGAAACAGGAACTAAAAAACAATATAAAGACAAATAAGCTGCCAAATACGGTTTTCTACCTCTTTATCTGTCTCTCCTGTTTCCTTTCCTTTTCCTTCTACTTTCAGGTCTGACAGAGTAGAGGAGTCCTGGTTCTGCTGCACACCAAACACCTACAGATATTTGAACAAGCAGAATAAACAAATGCTGACAATGTGGCAAAAGATGGGACATTTTGCAGTATAATAATGCAAATCTTATACCATATGTACTGTAAAACGTAGTCATATTTTTCAATTAGTCTTTATTCTATATGCATCCTAAACATTTAAGTACTGTAGCACACTTCCCTCATGATATATAAACTACGGTAATATCATTCTACAGTTCTCTTGATGAACAAAAGTGAACTGAGCAGACAGAAGATGATGCTGTTGAGTTAAAGCACCAATCTGCACTTGATAGTTGATTACCATGGCAACGAAAGAAAATCACACGCACACACTTTACAAAAGGCAGAGAGAACGAGAGCGGACAGACTGTGAGCAGTGTGCCAATTTGTGTGTCAGCTAATTACAGGAATTAGCATAACAACACTTCCAGTTTTGAATGTAATGCACTCAGACTAACGCTGAGTTGAAATACACCCCACTAATTATATCACTGCTCCTCCTATGATAACACCTGTATACAACACTTACTACGACATGTGCCTCTTTAATACGTCATTAAATGATGTCTATGTAATAGCCTTCATTGGCAACAACTTACCTTCCTAAAAATAAGCACATATGCTGCTAGTCCCACCTTCCGAATCGGGTAGGTGGCAATTTTTTTGTATCTATTTAAAGGAAGTCTTTTACATTTCTGCTTTACTTGTAATGATGGTCAAAAGAAGCTTTTCCACTATGTTTAGCCTCAGCCAGTAAATCTATTACACCATCTCTCTCTCAAGTGTATTGCTTAGCCCCTTTCAGACATGTTTTCTTTGACCATGAAAGAAACAGGGCAGTGCTTGATGGAATAGGTCTCCACGGGCTATCACAGAAGCATTAGCTTTACCAATGGGACAGAGAGGATGGAGTGGTGGTCAAGCAAGGCAACTGAGCGATGATAGCTTTGCTTTAGTGGCAACAACGCAAACCACTCTCAAAGGACTTAGGACTAACCCTAAAAGTGCCAACGAAGCAGGTAATAAACAGACGATTAACCTTGCTCTGGTCTGTTTGTGCTTGGTCAAATTCTTTTCTTTAGAGTTACTGAAGGCAAAGTTTAAATGATGCTCTTGTCATTCTACTTGCTGCTTTTAGCAGTGTTTTTGTTTTCACATGTTTTACGGGGCGACTAGAGTGATCAGAACTTAAAAGACCTAACAGTAAAAAAGCAGCAATAAAAGTTCTCCAAATAACCTCCATTTGAAACTGCATACTTTTGTAATAGACCCAATATATTTTTTCTCATTATAGTGACAGTTGAGGAAGAAAGACCTCTTCTTCATGGTGCAGGTAGTGGCTAACATCTCTGAACACTCCTACCTTGTCTATCATGCGCCTGGCCTCCTCCTCCTCTGCGTTCCTGTTCTCCAGTTCGATAGTGTAGGTACCCTTGTCGCTGTGGTCGTCCTCAGCCTCCACCCCAGTAGTTCCTGCTCCTCTCCCCACGACCGAGGCGTCCTCGCTGGGGCTGGTGGGGCTGCCTGTCGCCAGCCCGGTGCTGGCTGAGCTGCGACCGATACTCTGGTCCTCTGACCTCTGCTTGAGGAGGACGCGGGCAGCCGTAGGGGCACCTGCAGCCACTGTAGCCGATATCGGAGCTGGGACCTTACCTAAGGGTAACAAAGTATAGAGCAGAAATACAGCTATTAAAAAAACATGGACATGCACATACAACATGTTTTCACAGATGAACACAACACAGCGACAAGTCACTATAGTAACTAATTTTTGTGTATTTAAAGACTGTTATTATATGTGCCAACAATGTTTTGAATGAATGACAACAGCCTCTGACTAACAGATTTATGGCAACTTCTGCAAATTAACGATCAAGTTTAGTTTAGTTTAGTTTAGTTTCACTTTTCAAGCAAAAAGAAATACTTATGGTGTCTTTGACTTTACTCTCTCTCTCACTCTTTAAAATGCACCGATTTTAACTTTGAACATTTCCTTTAGGAAACACACAAAACTGTTCATAGAGAGTATCATAGAATATATAATAGACATGATGAAATCACAGTTTTATTACCTGAGTCTGAGGCTGTAGTAGCAGAGGTGGAAATGCTGAACACCTTGGGGTGAGAGGGAGGCTGGGGACACAGTGTCTCTCCGCCAGCGCCTCCCACCTGCAGGGGTGCAGTTTGGGAAAATGAATACGACCGGCGCTTGCGAGGGTTTTCCTCGTCGTAGAACTCGATCATGAAGGCAGTGCGGGAGCTGGTTGCTCTGGTCCCGCTCACTGTTATGTTCCCCCCTCCTGCTCCTCCTCCAACTTGGCCGTGTGCTGCTTTTAGACGCTCCTCGAGGGCGTGGCGGCGGTTGGCGAAAAGAAGGCCCAGTCCATTCTCTGAGTCACTCTGGGTGCCATCCTCATGCTTGCTGCCTATCAGGACACAGAAAATAGAGAATAGCTGAGTTCCTACCTTGCTTATATTTCAACAACAAATGCTTAGTGGGAAAGCTACAATAGTTTGCTATGACAGTATTTCACATCACTCTGTCCAAATATGTCTAATATTTACAACGGACAATCAAATAGATCTGTTTGCTTAGCTGGGATAGGCTTAAATTAAACAATTGCTGACATACCCAGTGTTACATATACTAGTAACCTGTAGGATGTTGCATAAGCTAACATTCTTAAATCCATATCATAAAATGCAAACACAATAGTAACATAGCAACAGACAACAGATGTTGTGCATCCATAATGATACAATACAGCAGCATTGTGCAGTACAACAACGTGTGAGGATGTTTAGATGTCTGAAGAAAAACAGTCCCATGTAGACCACAGCACAGAGCCACATCTTCCTGAAAGCACATCCAGATACCTCAACAGGAAACAAATGTGCTAACCGTTACAGCCTAAATTAACTAACTAACTTTTGGATGTGGCCTGAATCTAATCATTCAACTACCAAAACAGACCCTAAATGCACAATGCCTGGTTTACCTACCACATTACTGCTATTTATACATTTTGATCAGTCCGGGTCAAATCAGTATGTCCTCTCGGTGTTGTACGAAGGCAGACAGTGTGCCATGCTAATCCAGACATGCCACCCACACGGTTAGTAGCCCTGCCTACTGGCAGTGAGAGAGAGAGATGCGAGGGGGAGGGGAGGACGAGAACATGGAGGGGGAAGCGGGGTATGAGGCTGGATGAGAGTGTGTGTGGGGGAGAGAAAGGGCTCCAGAGATGGAGGAGGAGGATGGAGGGTGGGAAAGAAAAGGGGAGGCTGAACTGGGAAGGAGGATGGAGGAAGGAAAAGAAGAGGGAGGATGGGAAAGGAGAGAAACTGGATTAAGTGGGAGAACAGAGAGAGAGAGAGAGAGAGACGTCTTAACTGAGGGAGGCTCAAGGTGTAGTACACTGCCACTAGAGTTGACAGCCACTCACACTATCAGCCAGTCAGTCAACGAGCCAACAGTCAGCCAGTCAGTGTGTCAGAGAGAGGAGGGGGGGAAGCAGCACATGACACACCACTCTCATAAATCATCACACAGGTTACGGGTTCTGGCAAAAGCAAATATGCTATAATTTTTTATCATGCTTCCCCCCCCCCCCCCAAAAAAAAGAAACTATGGTTTCAAAATGAATTCATACAATAGCAGCACTCATAATCTAGAGTCTACATCTGTTCCAGTTCACCAGCAGATCAATTAATTGAATGAATCTCTTTACATGCTACATAGTTTGCATTTAAATATGTACAAAATATACGTTGTAAGGTTTTTATTGGGAGAGAATTTATAAACCAAGCGGTGATTAAAGCTGTTTTCACCACAGCTACATTCTTGTAGCTAAATAAGTACTAGAGGTGGACGGCGAGAAAAGAGGACAAAGTGCTTCCATGGCTGAGTGGACTACAGTGGTTTGCCAGGGAAACTGTCTACACACTGTGACTTTGAATCAGTCTGATGCTGATGTTACTTCATGTTCTTTTTTTCTTTCTAGATTCATCTTTACTGTTATCTGCACAGAAAGTCAAATTGTGGACAGTACTACCGTATATGAAAATTATGGATAATTATTTACTGTACATTGATGAATGACAACACCTGGCAAGGTGCGACATTGGTCCAATAAAGACATAGGTTATGTACATACACATTATCAATATCAAGACGGGTATTCTGTCTGCGCACCCCACTGATTGTATACATGAGGATCAGTTTACTTGTCATGGTTAGTACCACTTAGATTGTCTTCTGTGGTTATAGAGGGGTTATAGAGACTAAATGTCTCTGGCTCTTTTTTAAATCTGTCCCCAACTTTATTGAAGTACAGCAGTGAATTCCTGGAGTGCTCCTTTAAATAGTGTTTCTACATTGGGGTATCACAATAGCTCTGTAGCCATGGGTTATTTCTAAGTCTGCAGCTCATTTGTCACATTCCACCATCCACCTCATCCATCTTTTCCTGTCTTTTATCACTGTTTGAAATTTAATAAAGCATACATTTCATTAAAAAGAAGAAAAGGACAGCATGAATGGAATGAGAAAGGAAAGCAGCAGAGCATTACAGTAGCTTGAGCAGATAAGCAGAGAAGCAGACAGAGAGAGGCAGGTCTTTCATGCTGGGTGCCCCACACAAAGAAGTCGTTGGCAGGGCCAGCGGAGAACAGAGGTATCTGTCAGAGTCCAGCGCTCTGCCCCGCTCGCCCCGCCATGACTCACAGTGGAGCTGGCCTCTGCCTCCACCGCTGGCTGCACGCACACACTCAAACATATGCACGAACGCACACACACACACACACACACACACACAACTTAGCACCCAACAAAAGGATGTACTTACTTTACATGCATGCACAGCCGCACAAACAGAGAAGCAAACATACAACCCCAAACATATATAATATATTGTACAATAGAGTACAAGAATATCTGACTACTTCTGCTAATGAATATCAATTGTACATCAACTACTCATCACAAATCAAGATGACAAAAATAATCTTGCAATCTCAATAACATTTCAGCTCACACACACTTATAGCTCACACTGATCCGAATCACATCCTATTGGCATGGAAAATGCACAGATTTTTAGATGTTACAATAACGCATACATGACAGTTCATAGTCCAACACTGACAGAAATAACAGACCGTATAAAGATGCATCCTCTTCATTGCTCCTTACAGCAAGAAGAGAAAGACTTACCTTGATGCTCACAAATCAAAAGCTTTGGCTCAGTTGCCTCCTCTCAGTTTCCTCGCACCTCTATGACACACCCTAAGCACATCTCACATGCCTCATCTCACACATGCTGCACTGCTCGTCTGCAGATCAGTGCTGAGCAAGTCTCAAATGCACACACATGCAGCAAACACAGACACGACGGATTCAGCCAGCAAATCCACATGTGAGCGGCACATGCTTCACACTCGCCCTCAAATAGCACTGAAATGCGTCTCTCACACCTGCTCCTGCAGACTTCTAACACACAAAGAGATGCTCACTGCTGTTTTAAAATGTGTGTCTGTATTCTCTCTGTCCCTGCCAACATCTGCATTACTGTTACTATAACAACTATACACCAAAAACTGCTCTCTCCTCATTCGCCACCTCCCTTTGCGCTTTCACTGCAGTCCAGGCAACAAGGCTCTCTCTGTTTCTCCTTCCTGCCTGTCTGTGTCCAATCACCTTTGCTGTTATTGCTGCAAATGCTGCTCTCAGCTTTACAGTGAGGTTCTCCCGCCTTCCTCGCCCTCTCAACCATGTCTCCGCTGTACCTGTTTTTTCATGCCTCATATATCCACAGCCGGCATCAATAGACAGCTTTGCATCCAGCTGTCAATCTGCCCTCTGTCCATCCCCCTGTGTGTTCTCCCTCTCTCTTCTCCTCCTCACCCCTTCTTTTCTCTGTCTTGAGCGGTTATTTTTGGATTTTCTCCCTTAACTCGTGTCACAGCCACAGTCCATTCCTTGTCTGATTTCCCCCTCTTGTTCTTCACATCCTGAAATACTAAGGGCTAGCTCATCAAGTATCAATCAGCCACGACTTCATTTGCAAAATCTGCAGTGTCTAGCAGTCCTAAAGTCAGACAGACAGTCAGTTAGCAACATAATCATCCATCAGGTGAACGATTGTAAGCCAGTTGACATGCATGTAGTACTGGCTCCATCTAATTAATTAGCTTCCCTGTTTTCTACTCCTGCCTCACAGATTTCCATTTTCTTCAGCTCCTGTCTGCTGGTCCCTCCCCCACACATGTCAACGACATCATAAATTGGCCTCCATTTAATTAACTCATGACCAGCATGTAGTCTACCACGGCCTAGCTTAGCATCAAACTTAAACACCCTTTACTGGTGGCACATAGCCTTGCCTCGTCAGCAGGAACCTACTCAGCAGTTGGCTGCCTGCAGGTAAAGGGAACAATGAAACGCAGAATAGCATATGAACAAGCCCACAGGGTAAACGGAGAAGATTTAGTCCACACTGACAATGCAAAAAAAATTCAAACTTAAGCTCTTGTAGTAAGGCATGAACTGGCATCAAGTAGTATACGCGTAGAGCGTGTACTTCTCATTGGATAAATATCAAAGTCAAAGTCAAAGTCAAAGTCTGCTTTATTGTCAATCTTGCAGCATGTACAGGACATACAGAGGATGTCGTTACTCACACCTGTAAATGGTGAAAAAGTGAGATTTAATGGGGTGGGGTTGGGCTGTACTATGCTACTCATACTAAGCCTTGTCATTGGATGTCATAGCAGTAGATAGGGTTTAAATGTTTCTGTCTTCTAGCTGCTAATCCCCTGGCCTGGTTACCGCTGCCAACAATCCCTGCTCCTGACAAAGAATATACACCCTGTCTTCGTGTAGAATAGGAAAAGACAAATGGAAAATTGAGACAGTGTGTAGAATCTTGTAAGATTAAAGTATGGCACTAATAGTGTGATGATAATTCTAGTGAAATATCTGATAATTCACAAGGGAATATCATTGCATAGTGTAAATGAGAATCTTTTGTGAGAGAAAAAATGGAAGGAGAAATGATCAAGGAAGAAGCAGAGAACCAGAAAGGTCTACAGCAAAAACCTTTGCAAAATCCACACATATAAAATGTTAACAGAAAACAACCTCCACCTTTTAGCCTTTTGAGATGGACTGGCACATCGCTCTTGATACTCTTGCTGTCGTCCTCCGTTGACTCGCTGCGCACCAGAGTGGGGTCGTTCTGGGCCAGCCAATCCGCCACCTTGCTCTCCGATGCCATCATGGCAGCTTGCAGTGTGCTCAAGTCCCTCCCTCCTGCTCCTCCACTTCCTGCTCCACTCTTCTTGGAGCGAGATCTGTGGTGGTCGGGTGTGAACTTTGACACATGGTCTTTAATGGTGACTTTCCCAGGAGAAGTGTTGTCAAACTCTATGGTGAAGGAGGCGTGACCTTGAGCTGTGCAATAAAACATTGCAGTTTTATTACTGTGTCAGTCAGTCAGTCAGTCAGTAAGTACTACTAAATATAGTTGTGCTGGGTGAAGCACTTTAAAAAAAAATGTATACCTGTGACTTTCAGGTGCAATTAAATTATGACAATATACAGTACATGGATATTTATCCAAATATGATCAAATCAGCTAATGGCTTCTGTTGCAGAATGATTGCTACTCTCTTTGTGCTACTCTCTTTGTGCTAGGCAAACAGTGGCCACTTCCTCAAATGTGTACAATAATTATACTGTAAATATCCTTGTCACAAGGTAATGTAGTAGTGATTTAATATCTGCTATCATTATGAACTACAAAGGTCTAAATTGTTAACACAGACACCATTACCTTACATTCCCATTAAATTCTAAAAACAGAAATATTATACACACAGGTACTTTTATTTAAAAGAAATCAGAATAAATAAAATATGCTTCACCTGCAGTGGTGCTAGCGGGAGTGGTGGTGCCCTCTGTGTCTTTGGTGGGAATCTCATGGATGCCGTTACTGGCCATGTGACCCTCCTTGGTAGGGATCTCAAAACAGCTGGAATCGTGGGCGGCAGATGCATGAAGGCCGTCCTCTTTAGCTTTATCACCTCGACGTGCCTCTTTGCTGTCTGAGGTTGAAAAATATGTAAAGATGTTACTAAGGTTAATGATTTAAGTTTAGATGTTTATGAGCGTTGCTTTTAAAAATTGATGCTCAAAGAACCCTGGTTCAAGCTTTCTGAGTTGAAAGAGGTTATACATAGCAGTTCTGTATGACTAGTATAAGAAAACTATAATTTCCATAACAAAAAGTGTATATGAAGTGTTATCTCTAAACTTCTGAGGAATCCTCTACATCTTGAGCATTTGTTAGTTATAGCTATTGCTCACCATGTATCAGAATTGCTGTCAGGATTCAGCCCTACAAACTACAAATACTACAAAGACGTACACATATATGTTCTGTCTCTATCGGTCTCTCCGTTTCACTCTCTGTCTCTAATATAGACATACACACAAGTCATGTAAGTCACTCAGTAGTAGTAGTGCTGGAACAGCTCTTTAAAACCTGTTCTGGAGAACTCACAATATGGAACACTTATCTTCTCATCTGTTCATATTAACAAACAGAGCCTCTGTGGGTTCTGAATATGATAAATGATACTTTCAGAAATTAGAGGGGCCATCTGCTTCATGTTGGGGAGATAGTGTAGGAACATATGGCAATCGGCAATAAGAAGCAAGATACAGAAACTGACTGCAGAATATAATTACTAGTAAAGAAATAGCTAGTGAATTCTCATGAATGATATATTCTGTAAATATTATTGTGCTGCTATAGGACTCGTGAGACAAAGCAGTATCTTCCCAGAAAAATAATCTGTGAATTAAAGGCTTATTTTCCACTTCTGTATTATCAACTACTAGTACTAAAAAAATCTCTCTGGTCTTTGAAACAAGATCTGCGGTTGAAACTATAAGCTACTCTGCAAGTTTGGGAAGATTTACAACATGGATTTAAACAGAGTCCTAATATTAGGATCTTGAGATCAGATATGTTGAATGATGCTTAAGAAGGCTTAACAAAGAAAGTAATACCATGCAAACAAGACTGACAAAAGATGAATCTTTTGTTCAACTAATAGTGTTACTACAGTGTTAACATTTCTATCCATACTCTATCAACTCTAAAAGTAAATGTGTAAAATAGACCAAACTACTGTATCTTTATTTGCTCCTTTCTTGAAATTATGATCAAGTGACCTTACTTCCTGTATCTCACACACGTAATAAGTGTGAATAAGTGTGAATGCTGTCAGAGCTTCCATTGATGTGACCACAAGTCACAAGGCTTGTCTGGGAAGCACCTAGAAACTTCTGTGAAGTTAAGAGTTTCATGAATGAGTTTAATGCCATTCACGTAAAGACCATGCAGTTCAAACTAATGCAGACTGTGCTGCAGGATTTTTTGTTCTTGGCTGATCATAAACATGCAAAAACTAGGTTTTACAGAATCAGCTTAATGTTTTCATTAGAGTCTACAACATACTAAGATTAAACCCAACAACAGACACAGCATTACAGATTAATAACACCCTGGAACATACAGTATGAGCGTTTAAATAACAGTGGCAAAAGGTAAACCAACAATCCACTTATAACATGCAGTACTCTAATTCTAATGCACTTAAGAGCTAAAGAAAGTTAACGGACCAAATACTTCCTAAAAGAGCCATGGGCAATAAAGCAATGCACGGAAAAGTGGATGTCACACGAATAAAACGTTGATTCAAATTGAAAGTCCTTTACCAGCTCCACTAGCCAAAGTATGTGGAATTGAGGGCAATACTTACCAGAGAATTAGAAAGTGGTTAGCTAATGATCGCTGCAGTATATAGAGAGAGTGGTCTGTGTGAAAGCTGTGTGTATGAGTGTGTGTTGGGAGGAATGGGGATGGGGGGCTGGTGCAATGGCGTAACCCAATCGGCTTGAGTGACAATACACAAGGAAGGGGGTAGGAGGCTCTGACAACACAGCCTATTCACTAGGAACGAGAAAAGGACACACACTAAACTTAATTGGCACACACATGCAACAAACAAACACACTCTCAAAAAAAACAATCGCTTCCTGCTCTAAACCTCTCTTTCTCGCTTTCACATCCCCTTCTCTGCTATATCTGATTTAAACAGTTTATTAGAGGGTGTGCTCACACTATTTAAAAACACATACACTGACTGATAAAATCTTCTTTAGATGCTGAGGTCAATGTAAACTACATAAATACACTGCACATGTGTATTTAGAACGTGCTGCACACAAAACAAATCCAACATCACAAAATCCATTCAGCACTCAGTCAAAAAGTCAATGCTCCAAGTGGGAAAAATGCCCTCCACTCACCCACTTCCATGACTGAAGTAGCCAATCCCATTTGCCTGATGTTTGTTGGAAAGATTTTAGCGTTTCAAATCACCCTGCCACGCTTGCACAGAGTTCCTCCAAAATGAAATCGTTTTCTAACCTCACTCTAACAGAAAAATACTTTGCTAAATTCCACAGCAAAATCGGCAAGAAATTATTTATAACTGATTGTTAGAGGAGCTGATACATACAGTATTCCTTTTTAGGCTGGTGACGATGCTGCCAGACTATCCATCCAGATGTGGCAAGAGATTGGAGGACACTTCAGTCTGCTCCAATGTTTGTACATGATTAACCTCCCCCCACTCCTTCTGACTACACTGGTCCACACAAAACCAGCCTGGCACAGACTGATTTTGCATCGCTGAGCTGTTTGACTATTGGTGTAGCCTCTAATCCTGTTACTCTGACTATCCACCACAAGTTAACGTAATCCCAACAAGTCCAACGATCACTGTACACACACATATTGTAGGCAAACAGACATACATACACATACATACATACAGGCACTGAAAAAAGCCTTTTGTGTACACTTGGATATACATTGTTACACGTACAAACACACATCTGACTGGCCATTACCCTTTCAACACAGAGCAAATACACTAAGCTAGAGGGCATTAAGATAAAGCTACTGTTTCACTACTAAGATAAAATAATCTGCACTGCATGACTCAATTTAGCATTGCATTTCAACTGTGGACTATCAAATGGCATACTCTTTGTAGCATACAGTAATATACTGTTACTGTATATATAGAATACAACTATGTGTATATATATATATATATAGATATTACTGTACAATAACATTTAAAAAAAATTTCTTTTTGCCCAGATTTTCTATTTCTTCTTTCCACACAAACTGTAGGAAAGATGGGGGGTATGTAAAATGTGCTATTTTTACTGATTCATCACACCATACATGACTACAATAACATTAAAGACTTCAGTATTACATTATAGTAAATTCTCTATGAAATCTGTGTCTTGTGGCCATTGTCATGTAAGACAAAATACACAAACTCTTTCACGCCTTAAAGTTTTCTACTATACAGTTTTGCAACATTTACTCCAAGCCAAAACTATTCAAAAATCTATGGTAACATGTGACAAATACAAAAACATAATTTGACAATAAACCAGCTTTCTGCCATTTACAGAACTGATGTTTTGGCAAGGTGACATTGTCTTCCAATGTGTCCACTTCAAACATTTAAACCACTGTCTCCGTCATTTTCTGCACTGCATGTTTGTATTATAGTTATGAGGAGATACTGTGCGTGCTAGTTTGGAATACCTCCTACCTGAAACGGAGCTGTCGTGTTTTTTGTTGGATGACTTGGTTTCTTGTTTGAAAGAGTTCTCATCATCTGCATCCCCATCCCCCCACCAAGATGGCTGGCCGTACAGGGGGGTCCCACGAGGCAGCGCTGTTGCATCCCCTGAGACAGATGCACAAATGCAGACACCTTTAACAAAGCCTTGCAGAAAGTGCACATTTTCATGTAGCTTTTACTGCAGTCCATCATGGTTAAGCTGTTTATTATGTACTTCACATATTGTGGTAGTGCAACGTAACCTGTTTGTTGTATCGTAGTGACACAAAGTGAACCCAGCTGCTCTTTGTGTATGTGTGTTAATGTGTGCACTAATACCCCTCTGGTCGGGTATCGCACAACTGACCTATTTTCAGAACTTAAGCAGGATGGACACACACACACACACGTGCACACTCGCTCTCTCAGACACACACAGTTTAAATGAAAGAGGGACTTTCTGTTTGCCTCTCTCTCCCCATTAGAATGAAAGCTCACATGAGGCAAGCATCCTGCGGTAACTTGTTTTTTTAAATTGGAGAGCACAGTAGAAAAGTGACAGGAAACATAGTTGAGAGAGAGGGGAATGGCATGCAACTAAGGTCTCCAGCCGCATTTGAACCTGCGATATAGCGGCTTAGACCACTGTGCCAGAGGACGCCTCCTCCTGTGTTAACCTCTTCCTCTTCCTTCACCTTCTTTTCCTTTAAGTACCCCTTAACCTGAGCTATGTATGTTTAATCACAGTATATCCAGATAATTACAGATGCTCTGCACCAAATTGCACGCAGCAAAAAGTGGCCTTCTATATAAAAGCTACTGAATGTATGCTCACTATGAGGTATAATGTCTGGGTGAGGCCTGGTAGTAACACTGCAGAAAAACATCCACAGAACCACAGAGAGGGTGTCATTAAAAACATGAGCAGCAGATGGGGAGACATGCAACACCATATGTGTACGTTTTGTTTGGTTTTTGGTCCAAATGTGCAGATGTATGTGTGTGCCTGTGAATGTTACTGCATTTTAAGAGACGTAATGCTGGCATATGGGTTTGCATTATGCAGGCACTCTGACCTTGTTATTCCTTAAGCTGTGCAACACAAGCCCCATGTGGCCTTATTTCAACATCTCAAGCTTAACCAGGACCCCTGCTAGCACCCCAGCCTGGTCACTGATGTCAATTATTAGGGACGTCCTCAGACCTAAACCGCCTTTATGTTATAACAGAGTGTCTGCATGTTGGTGTGGTGGTTAAAGCTCTTCTCCCTAGTGACCATATCCACCCCCTGCTGGCCTGAGATAAACCTCACCACGCTTTCTTTTCCCCATATTCTGTCTGAAAATCTATTTTCTTAAATCCTCCCTAAAATGCTACAGCTAACCAAAGCTTACAAATATAAAGTATAACATGTGTTGTGTTGTAACTTGCCATTTTGTTTGTTGCAGAAATTTGTACCATGAAATAAACTGTGACATTTTCACATAGGTACACAGCAAAACGCTATTACTAAATCTTAGTGTAGTGTTTGTGCTGCAATATGATCTCCTACTATGTTATTATTTCTGAACCAATCCCTGCTTTGGATTAACACAGTTGTAAGATTTGAATTTCAGATATTGTTTGTACATTTTACAGTAAAATGAGAAATGAGCGGTCTTGTGATAGCAGTCAATAAATCAAAATTTTATGGAAAGAATCTAAAAAGTAGACCGAATCAACAACGCAAATTGCATTCATTTACATGAAATATTACGTACAAACTAATGCACAACAGACACCAAAAAAATATCATACCATTTCTGAGACAGCCTTATACTGTCACAATTTCCCCTATGACCTGTCTCTCACCTCCTAACCTCTCCTCTGCTTTGTGAGTGTCCACAGGTTTAGCTGGTGGCTCTTTGGAGGAACAGATCCCGTCTGTTGCTCTACTCTCCCTCGGCCTTGGGGTGCTGCCACTGGCAGATTTCAGCGTCTTTGTTGGGGTCTTTGTGGGAGACTTGCTTGTGGGTGTTGTGGTAGTGGTTTCACCGTTGGATGGCTTCTTGCTCAGCTGGAGGCCGCTGGTGAACTTTTCATGCTAAAGGGAGGTGAGGAAATGAAAACATTGATAGAGGAGAGTTTTAAGTAGCATAATACAACTGTGTATGATGGTGAACACTGATACTTGACAATGTGTAAGACACAGGTTGTGTGTATGTGTTCTTACCTTTAGAGCCTCCTCGGGCACCGTGAGCTCTCCTCTCACCACCGTGAACAGGTTGGTATGTGAGAGAGACAGGTTAAGGAAATTCTGGCCACAATAGCCCAATACAGATCTAGCATGAAACAATGTTCTACTGCAAGCTGTATATTCTACTATCTTCATATAGTATACAGTAAAATATTTGGCAACTTGGTAAAAATTAGAATAATATATCAGGGCTTGTACAATGCATGGCTGCTCAACATGTTTTTGGAAGGATGAACCCACTGGTGGATGAATAGGCTAAAAGATCTGAAACGTGAAAGGATATCATATCCAAACCTCAGCTTGTCCTCCAACTTCAGAGTGATGTACATCTGCTCCTGGATGCGCACATCATTTACAAAGGTCTGCAGAGGGAAGGAAAAGGCAAGAGGTGATTTAAATCAGATGTAACAATATTACGGTACATTAACATAAACACAAATTCAACTATAGTTTATGTGTGCAAGCAAAGAGTTAAAATATTCACTTCTCAGAGGTTTACATTTAAAAGAAATTGGAAAGTAAAGGACGATAACACCAGCTGGCACATATATTATCGATTCAATTATTTTCTCTGTTAATAGGTTATTGTTTTGTCTAGAAGACATAAAAAAATTATGAAAAATGCCAATAATAACGCGCCAACATTTTCAACGTGCATGTTTTGTATGAAAAGAACAGTCCAAACCCAAAAATATTCAGCTTATTAATCCTAGCATTTGAGATGCTGGAACAAAAGTAGGTTTGGTATTTTTACTTGAAAAATTACTAAAACAATGAATTGGTATATCAAAATAGTTTCTGATAAATTATCTGGTGGTCAACTAATCGATTCATCAACTAATGGTTTTCAGTTCAAGTGGAAACACCAGCTCTTGCTTAGATGATTAGAGAGGATTTTGGAAGCTAACAGTTAGGAGAAACTTTGTTGCCAGACACTAATTGAACTTGTGAGATCCATATATGCATGAAGCCACAGTGAACACTTGAATCAGCAGATCCTGGTGCTTCCTTTATAAGAAATGAGTGCACAGCCAGGACCAAAGGCCTAAGCATGACAATAAACATCCTTCCCCTTGACTGTTTTCTTTCCCATCTTTCTTTCTCCAACTGCCCCATTTCACCCCTCCTCCTACTATGCAGCTCTGAGGCAGATCAGGTTTCACTGCACTGCAAATGAAATTCTATCATACTTGCGCTGCTGTTGTAATAAAACATTCCCGTCTCCTCTCTAGTGAGATGAATTCATGACAGCTTACCAAAACAACTCCAGTAAAACAGTAAGCTATGACACTGCCCAAACACAGCTTTTCACGCTTCACCACAGTGGCAAGTTCTATATTTCCACCAACTCAGCAGGAGTAAACTTCCTCTAAATCCAACCAAAAGAAGCTGGATGGTTAATGACACAGCAGGAAGTGACTCTGAGTCTGGCTTCCTGTCCAAGGGCTGGAGAGGATGCGAGGGACGTTCTGCATATGTGTCCAATCCAGTGGGCTGTGACTGAGTGGTAATCACTACACATGACTAACGGCATGTGGCAACTGTAACCGTGATTTTTCTGAGCTACAATGTCAAAAAAGGAAGTGAAGTGCATCTAAAATGGGAAACGCACAGAGTTCATTTGTGTTTCTAAAGGTTATGAATTACATATAAAGTTACAGATAAATGTTTGGATTTAACATCAATTATGTTATGTACAGTGGTGAAGTTTAAGGTTTTGAATATCCTCTGTGACGAACAGAGAGGCGGACAGCGTCAGCTGAAGGTTGAACAGGTGTGGGTGCAGGTAAAAAAACACACAGAGCGTAGCTTCCAACTTAAATTCAGTATATTTCAACTGCTAGGCTAAGGTACAAACTGACACGCAGGTGCCTTTTCACAAAACAGAAATAAACACGATACTCTCCTCTTTGTGCTGACTGTTCCCCAGTCAGCCACACATTCCTTCCTTCTTCTTACGCCTCTTCTCCTTTTATCTGTCCACTGCTCATTTCCTGGCAATCAGGTAATTATCTCCAGCTGGGCAGCACCTGTTCTCCTGGCTGTCCAGCAAAACATGGGTTATGTAGTCCTCTCCCAAATTCATACTGGTTTGTAGTCTCCGCCGCCTCCATCCCTGTCCATGACTCGGCCTCTTGCGACATCACACCTCTATCCCTCAACCAGTTTAATCTACTTTGACTTCAGTTAGTGACTTGCTATATTTCCCAGATTTTTAATATCAAGAAAACAATCCCAATATATACACTATATTGTTTAACAACCCTATTAAAACAATCACATTATTGATTGCGATTATCAGCTACTACTAGAATAATAATCAAATGTTCCCAAATCACGAGAAAATAGTGGAGTGATAGCAGTCCCAAGGTTGTGTTTCGAGACTTAATGGTCCTTTGTTTACATTTGGATCACAGATTTTGCCCTTAAGTTGTGATTTGCATAATTAGGATTAGATTCCAATTGACCTCAGCCCTGATACAGATCTTCATTGACAGAGAGATTGATTAGCAGCAGCGGAAAAATAGAAGGTCCTATTGACTGCCAAAAAAATTACTTAACCTCTAACCCCTCAGAACCTCATCTCCCTCTACTTTTACCTTGAATGTCTTTGTTTGTTCCTATTATTGCAGTCTCTATCATCCATCTCCCTCTAAACGACTTTACTCCTCCTTCAGCTGGTTAAACTCATTCTCTTATCTTTCCCCATCCTTAATTCATCAGGTGACACCCTTCTCTCCTCTAGTCTTTTATCTGTTGTCCTTTTATCGTTGTCCTAACCTCTCTGTTTCGCATATTTCTATTTGTGTACTCACCCCATTCAGGCTGCCCAGGTCCTTGACCTTGTGCTCGTCGGCCCCAGCCTCGTAGTTGATGACTGCATGCTGCTTATCCACGCTGCGGGACTTCAAACAAAAACATACACAAACACGGCGCGTTAACCCAGGTGTTACAGTTGTGGACTTAATGTGATTATTGAGATCTGGTCCATTAAGATCAGATGATGAAATTTTTGTTTTATTCTTCATCTGTGCTGCTCTTCTGCAGAATAGCAACTGTTTCTTACACAAACCATTAGAGGGATGTGTGACCGGAGCGGTGTTATGTTAACATAGCAGATGCTACGTTAAATCTTTGTGGCGGTATGAGCATCCACTTCAAGAATGTTTTTCTGATAAAAAAGCCTCAATGTTAACGCGTATGTTAGCTACTAATATCAACTCGAAGCATATCAGCAGGCATTTCAATGCCTTTGACACTGCAAACAGCATACTGACACCTTCACATTCATGCACAGCTGTACACTCACACATACACACAAGGAGGACACTGGAACAATGAAGGACTGGAGGTGAAAGTATTGATTTTCTGCAGTGTCCAGATATAAGCCTACCAGCTGTTTTGAGGATGAATTGTTTCCAGCACAAACACTGCAGCCTTCTGACTGGTGAAAAGAAAAGATGATGTGAGATTCAGACAGAAATATATAGTGGACCTTGGCAAATATCTCTCTCATGTATCAATGTCACAGAATTTTAAAAAATGTCTAGAAGTATGCATTGGCATTGACTGATAACCAAATTTGCTGCAGTCTCCAAATGTCTCTTAGAATGCCCTTCAGACAACGTATAATCAATAAAATAGAGAAAGTGACAACTTGGCCTGGAATTGAATGCTTTGATATTGGCATTAACAGATCATATTTTGATTATGGTGATTCAAAAGTCTGCTATGTATGAGTTTGCAGCTGCTTGCCTGATGTTATATTTCAGTGTAAGGTAAGACATTTCTCAGTGATTCAGTTTTCAGCCTTAATTTTCTACAGTGCTGACTTAACACAGTGATAATGTCTGAGAAATATGTGAATATGTATTAACACAGGTAACACAGGATTTGTAAGGTACAAATCCATTAACAGTACCGCAGTGTTGAGCAACACCGCTACTTTGTCTCATCCAAGAATCACACCCTTTTAACAATATGGGAGTGAAAATAAAAATGATCAAAACCAGTAAGTAAATAATCTGCACAATGAGATCCATGAGTTTATTGTGCTCAAGTGAATCAATGCTGATTCTGGGAGCTGAATCTCATATTCAGTTTTCACATAACTGTTTCCTATAACTGTATTATTCCCTTTGTTTAAACAAAAAAGACAACTGAACTGCACACTCATGCTGAAACAAAGATTTCAAGAAAATGGCTGTGTGTTGAAGCAAAGCCATGGGAATCGACTCCAGAGAGCACGGCCGAACAGATTACCTTAGTGAGATTAGGCCAGATCAAACAGGATAGAAAGCAACTGAGCTGCCTGTTGTACCTCACACCACAGGAGAGAGCAGACCCCTGCTGTTACACACAAATATACTGCTGACCAACTGAATACGCACAGAGGGACCTCAGAATGAAGATGTGGAGTAGCTCAACATAACTAAAATGTTAGTGTCACCAAATACATTGACATCTTAAGTGAAAACAAAGCAGATAAAGAAACCTTTTCCACACTGTGATTGTAGGAGTTAACACATATAGTGCATATAGGCACAGAGTGAAAGAGAAAGGACAAAATATATAACAAGAAGGGGAAGAGATAAAGACAAGAGGCAAATTAGATTCAAACAAGAAAACACACACACACACACACACACACACTGCAGATGAGGTGAGCTATGAAACAGAGGATATAATTCTGAGAGACAGAAAGAGCTCCAAAAGCCTCACTGAGTTTTTTAAATCCAGTTTATTACTACCCAGAGGAAAAATATAATTCAGGCTGACATCATGGAGACTGTGTGCCTGTATTTATCACACTCCTTCCCCTGTTCAGTAAATAAATAAAGTAAGAATCTATTCTGATCATGAGGCCAGAGCTTGTAAATAGCACTGTCAAAACCATTTATATTTGCAGAATTCTGCAAGATGACACCAAAACATCTACGAGACACTCTCTCCGACCACTCAAGTAACAAGTGTGATAATTCTGTGTAACATTGAAGTTTGATATTCTGGCCGTGAGCGCGTGTTTGTGTGTGTTTTATTTGGTGCATGACACAAGCAGCGCTTAACGTTAAGCCATGTGATCAGGCCGTGGCTCGTTAAAGCAGTCACATGGAGGACAACTGTAAGCAGCCACGCAAAGTGTTGTACAAACACACACAAAGCCCAAAAGAATACCCTCAATTTGGAATATTTCCCTTATCTTTCTACCATTCCAAAGACATCACAAGGGTAGGAATACAAGAACACACACACATGCAGGGGTACTATAGACCCTCAGGTCATCGGAGACATATTAGAGAATGTGTTTGGAAAAAACAAGCAGATCTTCTCTCTACTCTGCACGCCTCCGTAAATGACCCTTATTACTTCTATCCTGAAGCTTCCTCATGACAACCATCGTATCGCACAATCTGCTGTGGAAGATTGTGTGATACGATCAAAAGCTCCAGAAGTATTTTTCAAGTTTTATTGTCACAAGTCTTTGTGACAAGAGTGGGGTGCAAAGAGGTTGTGTTTCAGTATAATTCTATAATTTAATCATTTCTAAATTCAAGTCAAATGTGTGTCATCCTGATTCCGACTGTGTGAGCAGCATCAATAATTCCTATGATTAATGTAGGAACTACAGAATATAAAACCTTAATAGTTTTTCTGTATCTGTTGATCAAATTCAACAGTAAACACAGACTCTAAAAGCATCACATAATACTATAGGAAAGGCTAGGGATAAGGATTTGAATTTAAATTTTAAAAAAATTGGTTGTACCACATTTTATTTTGAGGAACTGTTTCACAGCTGAACAGCTTACTGTTACCTTGCAGGTGAAATGCCAGGGAAGGGCTTGTGATATAAATAAAGCCAACTTCTCAAAAAAATAACTTTATTCAGACTTGTCCTGCTGCCTCTGAATTTTGGATTTGATATTGTAAGTAAGACTAATCAAATCAGACTTCATTGTCATTTTGTTCGGAGGAACAATATCTAGAAGACATCGAGAAGACATGGAACATGTTTTATTTTATCTAATAATAAAAATCTGATACAAAAAAATTGTATTTACAAAGTGCTGCATGGAAATCTGAAACCTAGAAACAAATGTAATGTAAAGTGATATTACTGTGCAATGAGCCACAGTGATTTCATACGATACAGAGGCCAATCTGAAAAGTGAGGCCAATTTCCACCGACACAGTAAAAATGAACAAACATCAGTGAGAGTCCTGAATGTCTTCTTGACTGCCAGCCTCTCAGATAGACAACGGTACCAGTAAAAACGTCTCTCAACATGTAATATCACAACAGAGATTGCTGCCATGGATGCACCCACTGCCCATTACAACCGACTCAATCAGAAAAGATCTAACTCTGGTGTTATCTGCCCCACTTTCTATTTATAGTGCAATGACCAGAGGTACACATGAGCAAGCACATGGGGTCCCTGGGTGTAGGCACAGCTGCACAGACACACACACACGGAGACACATAAACATGTCCTGCTACTGCAACAGCAACAGAATGAGTATTGAGAGCTCATTTGTAGCGTACTCAGACTCTGGATTCAGTCAGCTTATAACTGACTGCTGTGAGGTCAGCGGGTTATTTATATGACTCAGGCTCTGTGTGTTCATTGCTTATCATATTATCTTAAAACTTAGTAACCTACAAAGACTCAGACTGCTGTCAGACTGACATTTTTACATTAATAAAGACAGAAATGGCTACAGAAAGAGAAAGAGTGAAAATGCAACATTTATATCTTGCCCGTAATGGTTTACTGAAGCTGCTGCCACTGCAGAACTTGGCGTCTTAAGTGTTCCCACCTGTAGCATGAGCTCGCAGTCATCCCGGCCGACAAAGATCATTTCCCGGGGGAGACGGTGGCGAGTCCCCCCGCTGCTCACCAGGAACCAGGAGGTCACACTCATCTCTGCAACCTGCTGCCGCCTCTGGTACACACCTATTGGGACAAAAGCAAATCTGCAAATCTGTAGTATAACAAACAGAGTTGGTCATTTAGCTGCAGCTGTAAAACTGCTCCAGAATCATGAAATATTTAAATGATATTGATACGATGGCACATTTGGTGTCAAATCATTATATAAATAATATAATTAACAACTAAATGATAGTGCTTTTCAAAAGAAGAACATTTTAATTTAACCAAATATAGTCCGCTAAAGTTTGAAGAACATTCTTTTGCCTCATCTTAGTCACAAGACAATACAAATGTAAGAAAGTTGTTTTAAATATTGGAAAATAACATAGTAAGTTCTGTTACACACCTCACTGCTGTAGCTCACTGCTGATTGACCGCCGACAACACAACACAGCTAGGCCATCCTGAGAAAGGAAAAGGAAAGAAAAGCTTTATTTTCCTTCTTTTGTTCATTTATATTCACAGAAGCCGGCAAACACATAGAATGAGTTTCTTTGCATCATGATATAAATAGCTGAGATGTGTGGAAGAACATATGAGGCGATGAAGTGAGCCACTAGAGTCACAGACCAAGTGGAAACATTAGTGGAGATGAATCAAAACACTCCATCTTGCTTCATTTTGTTTTGCTGGTATGGGGAATGAGGTTGAGTGGGCGGTCTTGCAATGTGATGCCCCACTGTCTACGCCTGCAAATGAACACTAAGTCTAATCCTTTCTTTCTCTCTGCCTGCCCTGATCATTGCCAGATGTTCAAGGAGGAAGTGATGTAGGAATGTTGGCTGGCCTCCCCAGCAGGACATTTATTTTCCCCAGCCTACATCCTCCCCTCGCTCTCCTTTAGATGAGCTGGAAAGGAGGTCAAAGCCAGCCACTCTAACTTTCTAACTGCCCAGGCCTGGAAGAGCAACATTAAGCAGAACTAACTGACGGGCATGTTATCTGAATGGCTGCTTTCTAACTGACTGGCTACATAGTATGTTAGAGGTTTGGTTTTATGGCTGGTGGGATTGAAAGCGTCTGACTGAGCAACTGGCTGTGCAATTTAGCAGCCAAAAGTAGGCTAGCTATTCATAATTTAATTTTTTCACACTGTCACTGAGAGTGGCGCCTCTCAGATTGAGGTGGAGAATCTGTTGCCACTGTTATGAAACACATTTTAAAAGATTGCTGCATTTGGTTACACCTTTATGTTTACGTACCAAGCTTTAGACCGTTTTAATACTTTTTATAATAATTATTTATTTGAAAATTAAACAGGTTTCAAAGCTTTTCATGGTAATTTAAAGAGACACTAAAATAACACGAGCCTTGCCGTGTGTAGAAAGTGCCAAGAAAATCCCATCAGGGAGGGAATTAAAGATTATTGAGCTAAGCTCTTGCTCACTTGACCTCATAAGTACTTGGTATACCAACTCAATAATCCCCTGGTTAAAGTTTTAATCAACTGCACACCTTTGACAGTTCCTTGCACGACGCTGCTGGGAACGTGGCTGTACCAAAGCAACAGCTGTCTCTGATGTTAAGGGGATCAGCTTTCCATCCCAGCAACAGCCCAGAATATTGGAAAGTTTTACATGATATGTGAAACATTTAATGAGAAGATTTTAGACAGTCACAAAGTATATATAGTAGGATATATATATATATATATGAAATTAGTCATCTGCTGCGAGATGCTGTCATAGTTAAGTGTTTTTAACATACTTTTAGATCAGTTTTGCCTTGATGGTCTTGTTAGCAAAGAGTGACAGGAAACATGTGGAGAAGGGAGGGTCTGAGACAAACAGCACTGCCAAGACTGGTTATGTCCAAAATTGACCAGACTTATGTGAATATTGTGCATTCTCATAAGAAATCATTCATAGAACAAGTACAAAAACAAGTCTTTATTATATTAAATCCCCTTTAACAATGATCATAATATCCCAAAAAAAAATCACACTAACCTTCACTGAATTAAAATGTCTGCATCCTTCCTCAAAAGAACTCTTATAATAATATAACTAAAATCGCGGAAAGAAGGACTTCAAATGGGGGAACAATGCAAGATTTGATTTCCTTAAATCCAATCAAACCGTCACAGGTCAGATTCCAACCCAGTTTCTCATGTTTTTATGATGTGCATCCTCTGTTTGGTTAACATGGTACACTGCAGTCGCATGACCACTTTATACGTCAAATATTATAGATATGGCACAGCTATTGTGTTTGGATGCTACAATGGAGCAACACACTATGCCTACTTTATCTGAGAAAGCCTACAAAGAACAGCAGCATTGCCAATACACTATAATTATATGTGGTTTCCCCTCCGCACTGTAACCTAAGCATCTGCAGGCTTGCTGTCTCAATAAGCACTGCACACTCACTGCAGAATGCAAAGTTAACAAGAATGCGGTTGAGGAGCCCGAACAGAATGCATACCAGCCCGTGTGGTGCCACTAAAAAACCTTCTTGCTATCACACATGAAAGACATGGCACAGCTGGAAGAATGCAGTGGTCGGTCTGACGAAGGAGAGACACAACTGTCTGCTTTACATGTGCTGCTTACAGTCCTAATGTTAAACACTCAGTTCACCCACACACAAAAAAGAACCCAAACAGCTAGAAATAAAACAATTAGCTAATTAATCAAAATTAATCAGCAATTTCCAATAAAACTGTATAAAGTATGTTTGACTGTTCTTTTGGTAATTTGAGTGAATCATTCCAACCATTTTGCTTGGTCTCACTGTGATTCGCCAAACATTGTTTGCTACTTCTTACAACTTACAATGAAAGACATACAGCAATAAATGCCACATGTTATCATCTGAAACACAAAGCAGGAAGATATACAAAAAGATTTACTTCTAAATAATGGTAATACACAATTTCAGTGTTTGGATACTGGCAATAACAAACTGTTGAAACTCCATTCCACTCTTTCAGCAACTCAAACTCTTGTTGGGGCCAATGGTTTTGGCAGGAATTCCCCAACCCCCAGACCTGCACTTATACTATTTCCCACACACACACACTCACTCACTCACACACACACACGCTCTCACATTCAGAATTAAGGAGTGAAAGGGCAGGATTATTCCAAGATGACTGTGAATTCTTTGTATGGAGGAGATGGCAGTGAAGAGGAAGCGTGCACAGCACTTCCTGTGGTGGACGGACCTCACTCATCTTTGAGTCCACAGCATGTGTGACTGTTGTGATGTTGATTTTGATGACAGAGAATGAAACACTATGTGCCATCTACAGTGGGGCTGCTAATACTAAATCACAGCTCAAACGAATTAAATCACATTGTCATGAGAAAAATCATCCTAAACGCTAAATAAGGGGCAGGTTTGAAGAAAATTAGTAAGAGCACTTCTATCATTATCCATAATATAATTAGATGTTCTGACATTTAAAATAAGCAGGTTGATTATAAAGCAGTGCTGGATAATCAGATTTATTGGCTGTGACTACTCACGCTGTGTTCTCCAGAAAAACCTCATATAAGCAGTCTTCTGTCGTTTTTTTAAACAGTTCAGATCTCTTTCCTCCAATCCAAACTAGCCAATCACAGACACTGGCTGAAAGGGGACAGGAAGTGATGTCAATGAGCACCAGTTCATTTACTGTCTAATATGTTTCTTGTCTGAAACACGTGGCTGCTGCTCTCCACATCTGGTTCCAATGTGCATCCCAGGATGATGCAACAGCTGGGTAACCATCAGCACTACTCATCTGCACTATCTGTTGAGCCTCCCAGACCGTCACATCACCACAGCCACCCTGATAGCTGACTCAGACCACATGACACACACACACTGACAGTTGTTGTGTGTAGCCTCCTCACACAGATTTACACAAACGCACACACATGCTAAGCAAACCGATGTGGGAAAGACAGGAGGAGAGAAACAACCAGGAAGAAAGAGAAAGACAGGCACAGAGAGACAACTCATACTCGTGTCACACACATTTCCACATGGCCTTATGATGAGAGCCAAACTTAGCCCTTGTAAGGGTGTGGTTGTCTGCCTACAATGGAAAAATGTAGCTTAATCTCGTACATTATAACTTACCAGCAGCTAGAGGATACTAGCTGTACAGAACTCGTAACGTAAAACCCTAGTGTGTGCAGTGCTTCTAAGGGAAGTACTAATGACAAAAGAAAGATATTGTCACATGTCACATTTTGCTACTCACTGATAAATAGCGATTCAGTGATTGGAAAAGCTTTTAGGCATTTGTTGCTCTGAACTGTCATGTCTGGTTGGTCTTTCCCAGGAGAAATCCTCTGGCAGGCAGGAGATGGTGCCTTTAATGTTAACTACAGCAACAAAAGCTGATTCTTCCGATATAAATAGAACTCAGGATTTACAGTAGCATGAGCAGTGATAGCCTCCTTGGCTGACCGGACAAAGAAATGAGCAGTAACTGCATTAAATTCAACTCGACCAACAAACTCTGCATAGAATATCATGATGAAGTAATTTCTTGGAGCTGTAGTGGAAAAAACACCATAGCAGAGACAGCTTAGTGCCAACGATATTGCCAAAATGAAAAACATGACTCTTAAAGAAGAGTAACACTATATGTAAGGCCTGAAAATCAGGTATAAATAATAAATATTGCAATCGATAATGGAGAAAAAACATTGCAAAGAGCGTATGTGGTGCTACACAGCACCTTGGAGGCTTAAGCAAAACCAATAAAAGAAAAGTACATTGGAAGACATAACCAACAGAAAGGCAGCAGCCTATTCCCTTGAAAATGCTGATGTAACGTCAGTAAGTCAATACATAATAGACAAGGGAGACCGAATCGGTCTGGGAAGCCTAGAGATGTTTTGGGAGCAGGGAAGCCTCCGGACCCTGAGGGGTGCAAAGAATAAACCAGGCAAACCAGGAGTCGAAACGAGACAGCCAAGCAACCTCTGGACAAACGGACAGACAAAAGGCTTTTCTAGTCCCCAATGGCTGAGTCTACTGTAGATTCACAAACATGAAAGTGTACAGTAGAGGAAGTATAGTCTATTGTTCCTCTCTAAACTTCAGACAAAAAGGGAGACTGGGCTTTATCTAAGATGCAGATAATGATGTACCAGACACTTCACCACTCGCTGTACCGCGCGTACCACTCACTTAACAAGCAGAATCAAAAGTGTGGCAGTTATATGAGCTAGGCTATTTAGGTGGTGCTCCTCCAGCTTCCAAACACTGCTTGGCGAGGTGGATCCAAATGAGAATGGAAGAACATTTTGTTTCCCGTAAAATACAAACAAACATACATGCATGCAAAGTGATCAACTGAATCATTTGCCATTTTTCTCCTGTTGAATGACATGTACATGATTTGCAACAACACAATGTCCTTGTGTATTAAACAAGAAGGGGGGCTTTCCCAACTGGGCTTTTGTAAATCTGGATCCGGCAATTGGAGTAAGATCAAATGTACTTAATTTACATTTTGAATAAAAATTTAATAGATTTAACAAAAAAAAAAAAGTATGCTGTTGAACAAAACATTTAGAATAGTTTATCATTTATGCAGCCAGATAAAGACCATACACCAACATTAAACGGGACTGAAGCACCATGCAGGGAGATAATTAATCATTATGGTGTCAGTATAGCACCTCAAATCTGCAGAAACCTGAGTGTGCATGTGTATGTATGGTTTTATGTGCGTTAATGTGGCTTGTACGTGCAGCATGTGGGTGATAAAAAAAAAAAAAAACGGTCCCATTCAGCAGTAAAGACCATATGGTGCAGAAAAGCGGCCACGCGCATCACATGAGCAGTTGGCGAAAGGAAAAACAAGCACAAACACCTCGCTTTAGCCAGTATCCATCCAGCCTGCTTCATTGTTACTGTACACAAGCCAGCACACCCCTGGCCTTAAGATATAAACCCACCACATGCTCGGTGACCCCTGTGTACCACATGACCTGCAGACCTACATATGGAAATCTACACTTCACAGATGTTCAGAACTGTACTGTAGTAAAAACCATGCCCTTCAGCGCGATCTGAGAAAGAGGGAAAAGAGGAAACCAGCACTGTGAATGAGCTCCCGTACTGATAAAGAGATAATAAAAAATAGATTATTAATAATCCAAGAGAATTAATGAAGCACATGGCCTGCAGCACAGTCTTTGTCAGTGCATGGGATTCATTCTCTGAAGTGGGCGCAGTACATTTTTCAGAAAACATACCAAAGCACATTCATTTCTGGATGCAGCTTTCTCAGCGGGGCATGTGAGCAGAAGACTATATGTATGTATGTATGTATGTACTAATATGCCAACATTAATTAACCATGAAAATGTTAGAGAAATAAATATTAAATTAGACCAGAGCTGAAATGATTAGTTTATTAAAGCATTAGTCAACAATTTTGATAATCAATTAATCTATTTTGAAGCAAAAACCAGATTTGCTACTTTTCTCTGATTTATATCACTGTAAACTGGATATCTTTGGGTTTTGGACTGTTGGCCGGTCAAAAAAAAGCTATTTCAAGATGTCACCTTGGCCCTAAGGAAATCGTGATGCGACCAAACAATTAATTGAGAAAATATTCAGCAGATGAACCCGTAATGAAAATAATTGTTAGTAGCAGCCCTTTGTAGAAAAAGGCATTTTACCTATTTTATTTGTCAAATCATGGTTATACCCTTAATACCTTTCAAAAATAAACAGCAATATTAACAGTACATTTTTATGGTAGACAAGAATATATCCAGTCAGTTAGTCAAAAATGTGCTGTGCAAATAAAATTTGATTGATTGACTGATTTACCGTCTGCAATATTCTTGAGTAAGACGGTCATATGAATAAATATTATACACCTACAGAAGCCAAAGCACACGGTGTGCCAAGTATAGGTTTGCTCTGGTGGGTGCTCTTCTGGCTCTGCGTGGCCCCTGCTGAGCAGATAATGACTGACCCATGGCCCCTTAACAGGAACATTAGTATTTGGCCAACACTGCCACGTTGATTATGGCACCAACATTTACAGCAATAGCCTCAGTGGCAGACACACTGAAATCCACACTGGCACTTAGGAGGGGGGGGGGACTAGCAACGTTAGCATAACAGGACAATCAGAGGGAGTCTGACAGAGGAAGAGAGGGGAATGGAAACTGCACAAATAGAAGATCAATATCTGTAGTGGAAAGAAGCAAAAACATGCTGGAAACTCAGAGGGGAGTATGTTACACCCCAAAACAGATGTGAAGGTCACTCTGTTTTATTTTTCATTTTGAGAAAGTAAGAAAACAAAGCCAAGCGTGCCGTTGATGTTCAAGGGAGAGGCTGATGATTACGTATCGCTAGAAGTTGTTTTTTTCTCCTGTTTTCTGCTCTGTTCTGCTGTTTCTCCCAATGTCTTAACGCACACTTTTCTGCTCACCTCCCTGGTTTCTCTCTACGACGCTGCACACAAGCCGGAGCCTCCGATTCCCATAACCCTTTCAATGTTCCGTTTCTACTCCAACAGATTACTGAAGTGAGATTCACAGCTATTTTTAGCAACAGACACCCTGGTACAAAATCACTTCAAAACCATCTTGAAAAGATTCAAAGACTTAGCTCCAGGCTAGGCTGTTCTCAGCCACAAATAACACTCCCTGACCACTGATGCCAAATGAACTCATTTCCTAAACTTCCTACTATACACAATGGCCATGGGCAGGCTGGACAACAAGGGCCCCAACTATAGACTACAGCAGAAAATAGCTTCGTATTATTGAAGGAAACCCTGACTATACGTATACTCAATGCACACTGGCCACCAGGTCATCACAACAATTATGATACTGAGCCTCTTAAGTAATTGAGGACAGATGGGATGGTGAGTTGCAGAGGATGAAAAAGCAGGGTTTCACTTTACTTTGTCTGTTTAATGTTAATACCCAACATATGACAGTGAATATCAAGTGTTGCCAAAGTGACCAATCAGCACACGACAGCCTGGTGACTTTAGGCAAATGTTGAGGTTTCCATATTTTGCTTTTAGGAGAAAGCAGAACAACGCAGGAAAATTAGAGTGTACTATTCCTATTAAGTCCCACGGCTGTCTGCGTTATCATCTACACTTTTAACTGTGTACATGGCCGCGCACAGGGAGGCACGCTCGGGCTGCAGCCTAGCCGAGAGTGCAGCGAACTGTCCTGTGACACTAACACCGTTTTTAAAAATGCAACCCGCCCGTAGAGCCAACCAGGGAGGACAGGCAGAGCGGAAAAAGGCAGAGCGAGAGAGAGAAAGGAAAGGAAAGGAGCTAAGCCGGACTGCATGGTATTATCTGCATTCTATGGCTCAAACCCAAAACATTTGAATTATTACAGATGGGGGGGGGAGGAGACTAACAAGACTCACTGATGTGCACTGAGTTTATAGCTCTCCAGCTTTCCAAGAGCACATCAGCCCGACTGCATTATAAGCCCCAAGCTGGGATGCAAGCAGCGGACACTGGTGTCCTTTAATGCCATTAGATGCAACGAAGTAAATGATGGAAGATGAACAAATGCAGCCAGGCTGCTGCTGAGTCACGTGTTTTGGACCAGTTGTGCAACTTGCTTCTAGCATTTGGACTAAATCCAGTGTTCGCTCAAAACAGCCTGATAATCAGACAATAACGACAAAAAGACAGTGGGTGCACCGTGTGGGCCAGCTGCATCTGTCCCACGGACACAAAAAGCCCCACTCAGAGGAGGAGGAGGAGGGCAAACACCGTGACATGCCTGCGCCGTCTCATTTACCCTTCAGACAACATAAACAGACGCGGCGAGGACAGCGAGGCTGTAGTACGTTTCCCAGTGAGACACACACAAAGCGTCCATTGTGACCGGGGCTCCGCCGGTGCGCATCCTGCCTCGTTGGCCTCCGCGCGGGTTTCACGGGAGGATGCGACTATAACGGAAGAAGAAGAAGAAACAAAAACAAAGGACAAAAAAAGACAAAAACAGGCCACATAGCAAATAACGGCAGCACGGAGGGCCGGTGTTTATTTTTATTTATTTTTTTTACAGAGGCAGCAAAGTGGCGAGGCAGCGGTGTCTGCTACAAAGGCTGCTGCTGCTGCTGCATCCAGTCAGACCACACAGCCACAACATGCTGCCGCCGCCGCTGCTCACCGCGACATGTTCAGACGCCGCCTTCAATCCAGGTGTTGTGGGGGGCTGTTTTTTTTTTTTTTTAAACGACGCGAGCAGCGTCCGGCGTCTGCGGAGGATTCTGTGCCAACGTGAACGTTTCACGCTGACATCAATAGATGGGGCAGCGGCGGAAGATCCATTTTTTTTTTTCCTTCCTCTGCCGCAAACTTCAACGTGAGCCTAACGCTACCGGCCACCTAGCTAAAAAAAACCCCACTGTTAGGTATTCCACTGAAATCACTTACCCTTTTCGTGTGTGGTGTGTGTGTGTGTCTGTGTGGAGCCCAGCCCTGCCGTTCAGTCTGGCTCTGCGCGTCGGCCTTCTCTCCCTCCGTTGCTCGGCAATAAGCTGCTCCCTTCACGCTCAGCGGCGAGCGGACCAACAACATCCTGCAAAGAAGCGTCAAGGTGACGGAGGGATGAATCACAACTTCCGGCCAGAAGCCGTCAGAATAAAACCAGAGCGAACACGCTGGAGAGCTTTGTGAGCGAGAAACACGGCATGTGCTCGGGCGTTGAGGCGACAGTGTGTATCTAGGCAACCATATGCACGATTAAGTATGTGACCACAGATTTAGGGAGAATGTAGTTCAACCTCCTTAAATCTGTGGGGAGAGATAAGCGACTGAAAACAGTGATATGACATCAGGACAAAACAATATGATTTTGATGGGGTGCTTTTTTTTTTTATTAAACATAATGATGACTTATTTATTGTCTATTGTATTTAGTTTCTTGTATAGACCTAGTTATAGAGAAGAGATTATATTAATCAATTTAACGATAAAATTATAAAAACACGAATGCACAGGGCTTAACTGAGGAGCTGTTGCCCCCCTAGTCCATACGCAACAAAAAAGATCATATAGATTATTATAAATCATATTAGTAATGAGGCAATCAATTTAAAAATAGTTACAAAACTTTAGCCTGGTGTTCGTAAAGAAGATGAAAATATTAAGACAGATAGGTCTATATTACCTATATATTAGACGTTCAGGATCACCGTATTATATTAATCAACACTTCTTCTCGAAATGTAATAATAATGAAGACGTATGTCTCAATTCTTGTATCTAAAGAAAAATAGATACATTTTAGGCTTTGTTATGTCGACCATGTTTGTGTGCCATGAGAATTATATCAATTATAGAATTATATAAGTGAGTGCAGACTTTAAACGTTTATATTTCTACATGATATGCAATCAATACATATGATTTTGATTTTTATGATTTTTGCCATAAAGACACAAAACGCAAAATCTGGTTAATGTTACCCTCTATGCCTGTTAAACTGTCTGGCTCAGGGGAAAAAATGTTGCCAATGCATCTTTAATAAAAGTACATTATTGTCACCTAAAATGTCCTTTTCACAATAAATTCTGAATTGTTCTTTATGACTTGTTTGCCGAGGTTGATTTCTTGTAGTACTCTGTAGTAGGTGTGAATGAAGAAAACAGGAAAATGTGGATTTCTACTGAAATAGGCACTGAAGAACTGAGGCTAAACTTGTGCATTCACGTGGTTTTCAATAACATGATCATGTTGATTGGAATATAAGAAATCAGCTCCAGCTACAATTGTAGTTCCCAATGTGATGATAAATCTTGCAGGATGAAATACGACCCACAGAAACATACAGCTTATGGCAGGCTAAAATGCCCTACAGATGGCAAACTGGTTGACATCACCGTGCACAGACTGGATCAGAGGACCAGATGTGCATCTCATCGCCTTTTAATTTTGAAAAAAATCTACCTTTTACTTTTGAAAGCCGGTATCTAATTCCCGGGGTTTGGGGTTTTGCCTCCAGCGTGACACAGTTCCTCCACAGCAGCGCCTGCGTCTACACTTCCAGCCATGGATGCTTCCAACGCGACCAGAAGACGTATGAAGTCCATGTCCGCCAGAACCGAGTGGGCGGGTTTCCTGGACTCACTGGTCACGTTTCAGGGTCTTTTGTTACCGTAATACCAGCGGGGCTGCGCAGCTCAGCGCTGAAAATGAAGGCAGTGGCTGTTGCATGATGCACAGCGTAAATGAATGAGGACTCCTGGGAACCAAACAGCTAAAGGAACGGCCCAAATTAAAGGAGGATTGTTGCAATGCAAGAACAGGACTGTGTTGAATGTTGCTAGGCTAATTTTGCTGACTCAAACGTGCATCTTTTGATATCCTATTGTGTAGATTTTGAACAGCTTAATGACAGTATGCTAGTTTTAGTAGTGAATAAAAGCGTATTAAACCCTGCATTTGGAGGTTACTCAAATGTTTTGCTTGCATCTACGTACCATGCTACAAACGTGAGAATTAAATGTCTTATATGCTGCCAACGATGAATTGTAAACTTGTAGGCCTGAGGATTTTAGATGGCACTTTTTTTTTAAATGTATATATCAGCAAAAAACAATAGCCTAAAACACAAGATATTCCTTGACGCCTAAAAAAAAATTCAAATCCAAAACGGTGCACCCCTGTTGTTTGTTGTGCACAATAACACAACGACGCTCCGCCCTGTCGTCGTCGGTTTGAAACCTTGGATGTACCGGCGGGGGTTTTGTTTGATATTTACTTTCGAATTGTACCATTTTGTGATTTTAGCTATTGTAGGCTACCTCACCACGGTTGGCTTTTAATTCGGTAGTCACCTTTATTTTTTATTTATTGCAAGTTAAGCTCATTCTAAGATTCCGTAGCCTATTTTACAACAGGGGTAAACATATAACCTGATCCCTCATTTGTATTACGTTTTCAACTTAAACCTAACGCGCACAATTCTTGTGGTATAAAATACGCACTGCTCTTTTTTTGTTAAATTTTTTTAAATAATGCAATTTCTTGTGCATTTACTCGGCAGCGTCGTTACGGCGGCACACGGCGGGACACAAATCGAACCGCCCTGCCCGACGGAAGGGGGCGTTGAAAGTTGGAGCAGGACTGTGCGGCTCGCGCTGCTGCTAGCGAATGGGTGGACAATATGGACGACCCGCGGGACGTTCAAACTTCCAAGCGAAACGGCAGCTCCAGGTCGGCCGGTTCCGCGGTGGCTATGGAGGTTAAACGGAAGAAGATACGGCAGAGTGCCTTGTTCCTGCAAACAGAGGTAACTTTAAGGGACCGCGTTCCTTGTGTGTTCCCGCGGGTCAACGCTAAATCATAACGACGCTGTAGGAGGAGGAGGAGGAGGAGGAGGAGAAGGGGGGGGGGGTCCAAAGTGCGAGCGATGCTAACCTAAACAAGCTAACACACACGGCCTCGGTAGCGGCTAGCTTATTCGCCAGGCTGTGCGCAAACGTCTCGTAAATAATTACTTAGATTTTTTTTGTTTTTTCCCTCAAACGTCCGTCGCAAACATTCTCACACGCACGCCAACGTACAGCGTATTGGCTTCCACTTCCGCTTGGCAGAAGCTAGCTGATCCAATACGGAAGTTGGCCCTTTGCTCAGATGCCTGAAACCAGGACTCTCTGTTGCTAAGCATCGCGCAGAAATAAATGATGCCCGAGCCGTCTGAACGGCACCCTGCACACAGTAGAGGGCCATGAATTTGTTGTACATACGACCGATTTCTGAGAAGCTACAGGTGCATATTTTAGTTTTGTAATATGGAGAATGTTGACGTTTGTACCACTAAAAGAACTGCGTTTCCATAACACACTGAAAAGGTGTTTTTTGAATTTAATATAAGGTAACACCAGATTACATCAGACGCCATCATACTCCCATTTAGCCAGAACTACCCTGATACATTTATCCTGCTACTGTTCATTTGGTCTTTGCACCGTTTCTATGAGTCTTTGACATCCAAATTGTATATGCGCTGCATAAAGTCACGTACTCCCTGTTCTTGTCACCCCATGTAGCATTTACAGTATGTATGTTGGTCATTATTTTGCATCCTTTCATCTCACACTCTGCCACAAAAAGTTTCCCGAGTGACAAACGGAAGCTGGCTTCATTGTCTTAAGTCTGACATGTTTAAACATCAATGTATCACTGTCAGATTAGTTGTGGTAGCTACCACACATCGCATTTACGGAGGGCCTTGTAATATTCCATTACTTGTTGACTTGGCACCAGAGTGCTGGGATTTTTGTTCTTACCAAAAACAACAGTCAAGGGCAACTTCACTCCAACTCCACTTTTGCAAAATCACCACGTTTGCACTCGTCTCATCTCTGGCCTCATTATCTCATTGCCTGACGTGGATTCGTTTGGCAATTTTGAACTCACTCCTTTTGTATGTTCTGTCCAAGAAGAACACTAACGTGCAAGAAAAGCTTGACTTTGAGATGCGAATGCGGGAAGGCGCCTACAAGCTGCTGCTCGCCTGCAGTAAGAGAGATCAGGTTCTTAACGCCGCCAAGAACCTGCTGACCTGCAACGCCAGGATCAAGGCTTATCTCGCACAGCTGCAGAAGAGAAAGTGGGAGCGCGACATGATGGGAGCAGTCAGGAGGTGAGGAACTGGGTGCTTACTGTGCTGTCTCAAAATATATATAGTTGTAGATCAAATTGTAATATACTATAATAAATATCGACTTCAATAAATAATGTAAGTCTGTCTGGGGAAAAAATGTAAATGGAGCAATGATTTAAGATGAGACTAAGTGGGGTTTTTTTGGAGAGGGGGTTTTGAATTTGGAGTGCTGTTGTGTTGCAGTGAATTTCATGTTTTGATGCACACATTTTGATCACTTATGTTAAATTTTAAACAATCTTTCAGACTCTCAGATCCTGTTTCAGATGACCGTGTGCCCTGTAGTGGGACAATTGCAGTGTCTGGTAAGATTGCTCCCCATTTATACAGAATGATACGGACACCCACTCTTAAAGAATATATATATATATATATTTACACATACCACAAACTGAAGCCCAAATTGAATAGCTTTTAAGGTAATTTATTTTCACAAAATGGATATAGAGCATTTTATAAATGAACTCTTAAGAGTGTAGCTTCATTTATTAACTTTTCCTCTCTCTGCTGATGTAGATCTGCGCTTTCCTTTGATGTGGAGGGATTCAGACCACTTCAACAACAGAGGGAGTAAGTTTGTCTATGTTTTGCTAACATTCATGCCCTTCTGCTTAGCTTGGCCTCCTGTTATTTTGTGAATTCTCGCTGTACTAACACGTACTGAACATCCCTTGTGTCATCAGGCTCTCGTCGGGTGGCGGTGTTCTGTCTGATGCGGATTGACTCAGAGGTGTTTGACACACAGATGGTGGTGGTGGACAGATCAGTCACTGACGTCTGCTTTGAGGGACTCACCATCTTGTACGTATTCATTGTCCATGTCCAATGTGCAGTGTAATACTCTCAGAACAGCTGCACTTACTTTTGGGCTGTACGGTAGTGAAACATTGTCTGTATTGTGGAGTTACATTAAGAATATTTTGCTAGGCATTTGCTGATTATTTAGTAGTATGAATAGAAGAATATGAATTTGAGGTTGAATCTGTAGTGTTTTGTTTCCAGTTGTTTTTTAATCTTAATGTAATCAGGAATATTTTAATCTAACATGATTTATATCCATTTAATTGAAATGTCTCTGTCCTCCCTGCATAGTAAAGAAGCAGTTCCTCAGTTTGAGCTGAAAGTGGAGCTGTGGAGCTGTGCCCTGGAGGAAGAGCTCACGTTGGTAAACACGCCAAAGAAACTGGCCAAGAAGCTCCGAAACTCCTTTGGAAAGACCACTGGGAAGAAGCTCTGCCCTCTGCTGGACATCCCAGACCCTGACACCTTCCTGCAGTACAACCCCATACCCTGGTATGTATTGTGTAATCCCATAAAACCCTTTACAGACTCTTGGCTGTCTAAGATTTTTGCAGTTAGGAGTAACTCGATTATGGCTTGTTACTTAAACATAGGGTGTAGTTGCAGGCTCACACAATGGGTTTGTAACAAATCATGGTGAGGGAGTTTTGAAATAAAGCTTAAACCAGTATTTGGGGTTATGAATACTGATATGTTTTGCCTTGGGACAATCATAGATTTTGTTGTGGCAATAAATATTGTAAAGAAAAAGTTCCTGCCTGTATTTTATGTGTCTGAGAGGAAATCGTACTTAACAGCGTTAGAGCATGAAATGAAACTCAACTGATCATATGTAAGTGGGAAGGAGAAACATTTATCTTTATATAATTATATCTATCTTTTATTATTATTGTTTTATTTTTTGGGTTAGAGTTGAGCATGCATCTTTTATGGTTAAGCCCGGGAAGCCAAGATATGAAAATACGCCAATGCAATACTCTGTGTTTGTATATGTGTGTCTACCTGTACCAGTGGAGCCAAGTACAGCCTGCTGGCCTACACTACGCTGTGTCTGCCCGAGGCTGAAGGCAGCTTTCAGTCTCACTCCCTCATTGTCCTCCAAGACGGTAAGAAGCAATGGCACAGAAATGTTATATCGGGGATATAAAAGGGATTACGCGTTTTAGCTTCTGATTTGATTCAGTGCTGTGGTAATGATACAATATGTTTTACAAAAAATAAAGCTAAAATCAAACAAAATAACCTATGATTGATGTACTTCTTAGGTTACTTTTCTTTTGCATGAGCGGTTAAATGCATAAGAAAGTGGGTTCTCAGGCAAGTGTTTGTTATCCAGCTCTAATTTCATGGGTAAAGTTTTTGTATGAAATTGCACCATGGTACATTAGTGTTCAAGTCCACAGTGCACATTATGGGGTTTTAAATGACTGTTATTGTTAAATACTCATATTACATGGAGCTATGTGACTGGAACACACTGTACATCAGCTCTCTCGTGTGTGTTTGATGTGTAACACTACACTTTTTTTATGACTGAAAAAGCAGTTTAATCATGTGGTTTCACCTTTTCACTCAATATTGAAATGATTGTTAATGAGCACCTTTTTATCGTTACATGAAGCATAGTAGTTTATTAAGATTAACAATGTATGTAGAGCTCCTATTTTTGTGTGTTTTATTACCACTGCTGCCCTTCATTCCCACAGCTGAGTGGTCATCTTGGCTTCCACTTTATGGCAACCTCTGCTGCCAGTTGGTGGCCCAGCCTGTCTGCATGACACAGAACATGATGACCGGCTACCTGAACCAGAAGGTGCATTGGCTGCTGTTATCATTAGCATTAGTTGCATAGCTGGTTCCTCGGTTAAATGCTTCAGTTCTTTTTTTTGTTTTGTTTTGTTATTTGCTATTCTGATCACGTTCAGCAAAGTGTGGAGGGGATGTACCGCTGCTGCAGTCTGTACTGCGTGCTGAGTGCTGGCTTCTTGTCCTGTTACTTCACCCCGGAAGAAATTGATGCAAAAGTGCAGCCCACTCTCAACGTTCCCATCAACAAGGTAAGACACAATCCAAACCTTCACATTCCACACTTTCATTTGCGTTTCATGCTCGGTTGGTGGAATTGGAATTAAATATAAACATCACATTCATTATAAGAGATAAGATTAACCTTTATTACTACCTCAGTGGGGAAATTGCAGTGTTACAGCAGCAAAGGTGATAGTGCAAAACAGAGCAACAAGTAGTAATAAGTATAGCATGTAAAAGAAAAATAGAAGATAAAAAACATATATAAATAAATCTGACTGTAGCATGAAGGAAGGACCTCCGGTATCTCTCCCTCACACACCGCGGTTGAAGCCGCCTGTCACTGAAGGAGCTGCCCAGTGTTGTTAAGAAGTCCTGCATGGGGTGGGACGTGTTTTCCATCAGAGATGATAGCTTAGCCATCATTCTCCTCTCCGTCACCACATCCACTAGATCGAGGGGGCATCCCAGGACAGAGCTGGTCTTCTTAACCAGCTTGTTCAGTCTCTTCCTGTCGGCAGTCGAGATGCTGCTGCCCCAGAAGACCACACCATAATAAATGGCGGATACCACCACAGAGTCAAAGAAGGTCCTCGGCAGTGTCCCCTGCACGCCAAAAGACCGGAGTCTCCTTAGGAGATGGAATCTACTCTGCCCTTTTATTGATTTAAATCTCAGTTCAGAGTTTTTTTAATATTTGAAGAATAACAAATACAAAATGCCACATTCACTGAGACCCTGCTGGCATCTTTGGCATTTTGCTGTTGAAGTAATTTATTTCTGCATCATCAGCAATGTACCTTTTTAGTGCAATATCTCACTTAGCGCGCTCATTTGTTTACTGTGGAACAAATTTTCAGCTCATAAGTTATTTGTGTTGTTTCTGCAGGACACCCGGATCCATTTGATGGAGAAAGAGTCAGCGGGCCAGAAGTCCAGGACTCTGTCCATCATCAACCCTTCACCAGAGGGATCTCAGACCATCGTCTTCATCACCGAAACCAGGGAGGAGCTTGAGGACTGGCTTGATACCTTCCACCAGCACCTCTATGATCAGAGTGAGTGTGTTTCTGTGTAGACGTACAGCAGAAGGGTGTGTATGGATGTAAACTATGGGTTACATACACTTCATGTTTGTACAGAGCAGGAAAATGTATGTTTGCGAATATATAAAGAGGAGCTGGAGCGTGCGTACATCCGTCTGTTTGGAAACAAATGTGACATATATAATTAACCAAACTACTCTTTGAAAGAACCGATAGCGTAACCTTTTTATCTGTGTCTCTCATGCCTCTCCTTGTTTACAACCAGGCCAGTGGCTGCACTGCTGCAACCAGCTAATGAAGATCGAGGTCGCATCACCACGGAAACCATCACTCTTTCTCACCAAGCAGGCTGATTCTGTTTACAATGACCTCAGTGAGTAGAGTGATTGTAATGAGTGGTTGAAGTGAGTTAGACGGAGGTTGACAATGTGTTGTTTGATGTCGACTATTTAACAGGATTTGTATTTGCATGTATCTATTTATAGAAGATATGATGCAAATGGGACACCTCAGTGAAATAAATATATTCTGTTCACCACCTATCATACTTCTGAATTCAGTAGTGCTGACGCTTGCAAATCAAAGCATTTTACATGCAAATTACAATATTGGAATGGGTGCTTATGTGTTCTTTGTGAAATGTTATTACACTCTGTGGCCACTTTATTAGGCACACCTGGAAAATCTAATGCAATCTAATAAAACAGCTCAGCCATAAATTCTACCTGAACAGAGATGATAATATTCAGTTTTGACACTTTAACTATATATTTATTATTGCGTTCGTTGTTAGTGGTGTTGCACTGGACTGTATTATATTGAAATGGGTTTCCAATTTTCTTCCTCCTCATGAAACACCTCAATAAAATGCAGTCCAGTTCAACACCACTGCAAAATACGACCTCACTAATAAACATGAATACCTCTCTGAAAGTGTCAGTCAAACCAGAACGTTTCTATCTCTGCAAAGGTATAATTTATGGCGGGGTTTGTTGTGTTTGATTTCATTGGCTCTTACAGGTGTACCTAATAATGAAGTGGCCACTGAGTGTATATTTCCTCTGCATTTCAATAATTCATCAAACATGGAGAAAGGAAAAATTGACATTTGCTTAATCTGTTTGACGTGTAGGTATAAATTCACCTCCCAAGTTTGAGGGCATCACTGACATTATCCACAACAAGATAGAGGAGACAGATGGCTGCTTTCTTATTGGTCATGAAGAGGAGAAGGAAGCAGCCAATTGGTCCACCCTCTTTGATGGGTCCCATTCAATGGTAGTGCAGAAGAGTATTCTGTCCCAGAGCAAAACCTCCACCCCTTGTTCAAGCCCCAACACTAGCTCTACATCCATCAGCAATAAGAAGCGCCGTGCCCCACCCCCTCCCTCTGACAGAGAGCCTTATGCTCCTCCCAACCGCCCTGCCAGACCTCCCCTCCCGGCTTCTCTTCCTCCTCATCATCCTCCTCCACCGTACCAGGAGAAGGAGAACTCCGGCATTTGCGCTTCACGCCCGGCGACAAGGTCCAAAACTGGCAGACCATCTCTGGATGCCAAATTCTCTGCCATCATCCAGCAGCTCCAGCGGAACAACGGTGGAGGAGCAGGAGCACTCGGCCGAAAAAACGCTCCACTGGGCGTCGTTGAGGTACAACCACACAGTCAACCTCAGCCCCCCCAACTTCAGCCTGACTACCAGAGCCACCAAAGCCAGAATACTGACACCACAGGTGAACATGGCTTCCTCCGACCAAGTCACGGTCCTGGTCCTGTTCCTGCACCGAAGAGCAAACTGAGGAAGTCTTTCAGAGAGAGGATGAACCTTAAAGCCTTGTGACCTTGAAACCTAGATTTAACCAACTAACCAACCTTACCACTAATACAAATAACTATAACAGCGGTTAGAACTTTTTAACTGAGCTGTGTAACATTGATAAAATCAGATATCACGATGTATTTGACTGACTGTTCCTCAATAGCAATAATGTGATGATATTTTGGGCATGACCGTTGGTGTGGTCCTTCAACATTTAAAGGAATAGTTTGGCATTTTCTTGGTTGGGAGCAGTCCCTTACTGGAGTGTTTTTGTTGTTTTTTTGACCCTCGTAAAACTGCAAGTAGCTGATTTTTATGTTTCGTTTTTTTTCTACAGATTAAATAAACATGATTTAATGTGTTAAGTAGTGAGGCCTTCGAGTCCTGGTAGGCACATTTTGTTACCTTTGGACAGAGCCGTAGCTGTTTACACCCTGCTTTTAGTCTTTATACTAAGCTAAACTAACCATCTCCCAGCTCTTGCTTAATACTGAGCTGATAATAAAGCTCATTGTATTTCCCAGAAATGTCTACCTCCTTTTAATCTAAAGGAGGTATGGGTGACATGGTCTCTTAAGAAAACATACTGAAAATGTCCATGACGACACCTCGTATCGGAGTATTAATATTGTATCTCCTGCTCCTCTCTCCATTTATAAACTTTTCCATGTGCATCTAACCCATAGATTAAATTGAAAGCGGTGTGTTGGCTTGAGCACCGCCATCATCAATCCCACTAAAATGGAAAAGCTTATTTTTCAGCTCTGCCACTGGAACACGGAGTGAAGAAAGCCTTTGCAAAAGCACTCAAATTGGAATTGATCCAATGGCCGACTGTGGACGAGTCATTCCTTTTGGAACTATTGACTTATTCCACTTACTGTGACAACTTTATGACCACTATAGCTGATTTTAAGGGAACAGATTTTAGGAGCAGTTGCAAGCACTAATGTGACTTCTCCAATTCCCAGAGGTCTTGGTAATGGAGTGACCTTGGTTTTCAGTGGCTACACAGTATATCCAACATAATTTAACACTGCAGCCCATAAAGGCTATGAACATAATTGAATGAATGAGTCTTTTGAGTGGCCAACATAATGAATGCCCCTGTGTTTGTGTTTTGAACATATCCAATACTGCTAGCCATTAAACATTTCAACCACTTAACAATTGTGTTGAATGGTTTTCATAATTGCAGTGTGCAAAATATTAGGTTTAGCTACTTTCTCTGAAATGTCCTGGCCAAATGAAGCAGTATGGTGAAAGCTGCAATGCCATTTTTTTTTTTTTTTATCTCAACCACTAAGTTCTGTTTAATCAAGAGTGGGAGATGTAGATTTGGGGGAGGCGGATTACAGGGGGATTTAGTTTAAGCCTTGAAAGAACTAAGAATGGATTGTACAAAAGGGGATGCTGCTCAATATTAGCAGTGTGCTCAAAATGTTTTCTATGCTTCGTGTGTATTGCCACTACATTAGTCACTTTGATGTACTGTATATACCTGGAAAAACAAGGGAAGGTTCAAGGGTCAAACCTCATAGCATTAGTTTACTGACGCTATTAGAACATTTACTTTCACTCTATTCAGAGTGAAACTAATGGACCAAATTTAGATTAATTTACCGTTTTAAAAACATGTCTTATTTGTCTTTGTTGAATTACACATGACTGCAATAACAATAATTGAGTTTATATCGTTTTGATGAAAATGCTCCGATTCCTTTTTGCGCATGTATTATTTAGACTTTAAGTGGCACTGTGTTTATGTACCAGAGAGTAGGAATACATTAAACTTAGTCCTAGTGCAGAATAATTTGTGTGTAGTGCAATGTGAAAGATATTGTAGTTATTTTTGTTTCCCAAAAAGTGAAATTTTCTCTTCACCTTCTGTTCACTATTGTCTTGGAAGAAAACTGTATCTTTTATTGCTGATCTGCAATAAAACGGCCTAGATTCTACCCTGGCTTTATTTTTGCTGAGCATAGAAGTATCGCTGAATATTCTTCATGGTAAAGGTTTACCAGGGGGTGGCAATAAAATTCCGCTATTATTGCAGCCTAACACACATCCCATCGAGATACAGTACATGCACGGGCAGATTTCTCTACTGCAGCAAATATTGGAGAGGCTTCTCTGGCTTTGAGCCCAGAAGTAGGCTGTTGTGAAGATTAAGGCGGATGGAATCTCATAGCCAGATAATCGTATTACAATAATAAAACCCCATTCACACTGCATTCACTCGGGGGGGGGGGGAAAGAACATTACATTGACATTAGTACACTGCTGTTAAATATCCGTTTATTTAGCCCTCGCTATTTGTCTGCAGTTCAGATAAATAACACAACTGAGGAAGCATGTATAGATAGTAAAATATTTTAATTAAATATACAGGAGGTCATATACAAAATGTCTTTATTTTTTTGTCTTGCTCGCCAGCTGGGTGATTGGTAAACAGATGGCTACTGTATCAAAAACACTTTCAGGATGCACATTAATGGAAACAACGTGGAAAAAAAGTGAAATAAAAAGTATCCTAATTATTAATAGTAGTGTTTTTTTTAAATCTAACGATCTCTGTGACCTTGAAACAGAGCAAACAAGGACACAGATAGATTGTGTAACCGACTTTTATACTGTTTTTTTATACTATTTACAGATTACAACAGTTTATATGATAACAACCACGCGGTACTATCTACAGTGCTATTTACACAGAAAATAAGACAAGAGAGGGGGCTTGTCATGAATTGATCCCGAATGAATGTTCTGTACAGGAGCCAGCACTAATGCCAGTTTTACCTACACACAGCAATGTACAGTACTTAATCAGATATGAATGTCTTTATCCAAGTATTCAGTAAAACTTTACACATAGACGTTTACAGCAATTTGTTTTTCTTCCTTTGAAACACCAGACATGTTAACTGTGTATTTCGACTATCCTGGATTGCAATTATAGTGGTTGTAAAAGCCAGAGCAGGTGTTGTCTGTCCACCTCAGGCTATGGCGCATGGCAGGCATACTTTATGGAGTCTGGTACCTTCTCAACACAGAGCACACATGCCCTGCGGATGACAGACACCAGACCTGTGTCAATATCAACTATCGGTATATCTTTTCAGGTTTTTCTATAATCAACTGCCTGACACAGTTAAGCTAAGTAAATAGATTTATTTAAGCATAAATACTAAGCATCAGGTTAAAGCGTAACTGTTTAAATTTTACAAACTTTAAATTTAGTGCCTTACCTATCAAGTCTGGTGTCTGATAGCCAAGTGTGCCATATAGGTTTTGTATGAGTGTCTGTCTGTGTGCTGCGTTTCAGACAAGAGTGACAGTAATATTGATTTTCCTACCCTGCTACAGAAGATAAACCTTAACAACTGTAGTGCTAACTCTAATCCAAGACTGCGAAAGGCACAGATATTTGCAAAGCAATAATATCCTAAGTGACAACATTCCTAATCATACAGTGAGTTTTTTTCAGCGTGTTGAATCAAAGAGTCTGTTCATCAGAAAAAGAGCTTTTCAAGTCAACAACAAAAAGATGAAATGCTGATTTCTTGTGGTGAGCATTCCACAGCAGACGGCCGCTTCATTACGCTGGTCCTACAGACAAAAACAAGCTGCTATAGTCTACTCATCACAAAGGGGTTCTGGGGGTCAAATTACTTTCAATTTCGAAAGTAGAAATTAAAACGGCTTTTCGTTGACTCTAACAAAAAAAAAAAAACATTCATGATTTGTCAACAGATTGAACATGACGACGGCATGTGTTGCATGATCTATACTGAAAAATACAATTTTATAAAGGAAAACCTGAACTGAGCAAAAAGTGAGTCTACAGTACATCTGTTATACACAGCACCTCTGAATGTTAGACGAAACTATTTCATGTTATGGAGCACCGCGGTGAGTGTTAATGTCTATTCCAAGGAGTCCAGGTGGATTTACTGTGGCACAAACAGGCAACAGTTTTCAGCGTGGAGACATGTAAACAGATGCAACACCACTGGCTGCCTAAAGTGTAATAATGCACTAAACAGCTGTTGAACAACATTGTTTGCCATGGTGAACTCATCTCTACTTATATAAAGAATTTCATTTACATTGTCATGTTACTTGTAGTGTTTTTAATCAAAAAAGTTTAGCCCTCAGACGCAGTAAACAAATGGCTTTTCTCTGTTGCCCTCCACTTTTCACACATCCAGAGCAACAACCTGACTCATGGTGACTGAGAGCGGCAAACTGATTTGTGAGCACATACACATGAGCATTGTGCAAATAAGGATAAACAACAAAAAAGGATACAGTAAGTGGTGATAAAAAAAAAGAACAGTGCAAAGTATATAAACAAATGCATACACGAATAAAAAAAAAAAGAAAATGGAATTTTCACTCTGCCTGAATGATTAGTTTCAGTCTGTAATCAGCCAAAGTTTTATAATCAGTGTTCATTTTCGACTGAGCCACAATCCCCGAGCAAGAGAGACAGAAAGACAAAGAGAAGCTAAAAACGTTTCTGAGGATGAAGAGGGAGAGGGAGAAAAGAATCATCCTCTCTCCCTCACAGTCTGGTGCTGGGGTGTACCGAGGACAGCTGAGGTGGGAGGGTGGAGAGAGGGTACAGGTGGTGCAGCAGGTCCCCGTACAGTGCTGCCCCACCGGGGTGCCTGTAGAAGTGGTGCGGGCTGGGGCTGGAGGCCAGCAGCTGCCTGTGGAACATCATGGAGTGGAAGGCCAACGGGGGCATAAGAGGAGACACTGCTGACTGGCTCTTCAGGTACTGCAGACCTGGGTGCTGCTGGAGCCCGTCCTGGGCTCCTGGTGAGACCAGGCTGCCGGGCGGGTACATGCCAGGGTAGAAGGGTGCGGCGTGGTAGGTAGTTGTTGGGTGGCCCTCAGGGAGATGGTTGCTGAGGTGAATGGCGTGGGCCGGCTCAGCTGGTTTGAGCTCTTCTGGGTCACTGCGTCGGATTGCGCCGGTAGGGTGGATTGGCGTCACCACACGGACTTTCCTTTCTGGGACTTCCTCACTCTCGGGTTCCACTAGGCTCCGCTTACTGGGTCGAATGGGGCTGGTGAGGGATGAATCACTTGATGCTTTTGGGCTGGGAAATGGTTGCAATGACTCTGTTGGGCTCTGTTTGGGGGGCGAAATGGTCATAGGAGGAACTCGGCACGCCTTAGGGTGGGAATCCAAACCCTGGTGCATGATGGGATATGGGAGACTGCAGAAGGAGGGCTTAGAGAAGGAGGACACTCGCTGAGAGAGAGGTTTAGATATTGTGAAGTCTCTGGGCTCATCCTCTGCCTCTCTCCTCTCTCCGTGTGTTTGAGTCCTGTCACTGTAGTGAGATCTGTAGGCCAAGCCCTCTTGCTCCAGGCCGCCACAGACAAAGCCCTGGCTGCCTTCACGGTCCCTGGTGTAGTGCTCTCTCCGCTCTCCGTTGGGGTAGCTGGCCAACCTCTCCTGGCTCAGGCAGCTCTCAGTTTGCCTGTACAGACTGTGGAGGTGAGGAGAAGAGTAGCAGTCACCTGCGTAGCTCCGAGGCTGAGCAGCTGGGCCCTGGAGTAGCGTCTCCCCAGATTTATCTACCCCATCCTGGGTGTGGGTTCGGGGGAGATAGGGCTGCCACGGCGGATTGACTTGAGGCTGGAGATGATGGCTCGTCCGGCAGCTGTAAGTCTCTGAAAGCTCCCCGGCAGCGCTCCTCTCTGATGGGCCACTGGCGGCTTGTTGGTGAGGCTTGCTGCTCTGGGCATGCTGGATAACTGACGGCCTGAATATGGGCGCTATCTCCTGGATGCTGTCTGACACACACCCGTGCCTCTGATCCACCACCTCCTCCTCACCCTTTCTCTTCTCCTTCTCCCGTTCAGACACAGATATGACAGGTAGAGCCGACACAGCTGTGGGAGGTGAAGGCTGAAGAGAATGAGAAGTAAAGGAGAAAGGGTTGGACTCACACACTTGGGAGAGGAGCTTCTTTTTTGCTAACGGAGACATGACCCCCTGGCTGGCTTTGCAGTAGGCAGCCGTCTGTGCGGGACCCTGGGTAGACTCCTTCTTAAGGACCCCATAGTCTTCTTTCTCTGGGAAGGAATCTGTGCTCAAGTCTATACACTGTCTGTCTGCCTGCTTGCACATTGGTAACACCTTCCCCACTCTCCCACCATGACTTTCTATGGAGTCTTTGACTCTGGAGGAGGGCTCAGGCAGAGCAACATGTCCGGCAGTTTTGTTCTGATCCCAACGGTGAGGCAGGTAGGGGTTTTTAGGAAGGAAATGCCCTTCAGTTTGCTGTTCAAAGGAGAGTTTTGCTTGGAGGGCCTCACTGATTTGCCTCCATTCAGGCTGTTGACCAGGACCCGTGTGGAGCGGTAGACCAGCATGTGGGGCTCTGCAGTCTGGCTCTTTGAGGCAGAGTAAAGATGGCTGCTCCACTGCCAATGACTCCTCTTTCTTCAGGGTCAGATGTAACTCTTCCTCCTCTATTACAATTGGTTCATCTCTCAGCGATACCTCCTGTTTTATGGCTGTGGACAGCTCATCATTCTCCTCTTTCCCCTTGGAGTCCTGCATGCAGAAAAATTATAGTTGTTACAGTTGTTTCTCAAAGGAAAATAAATAGACACTCCCATATTTTCTTATTATTTGGAAATTTTAAAAGATGCACTGATGAGAAAGCACAGCAAGATTAGATTTGTTTTTTAATTTAGAGCGAGAAGGAATCCTGATGAGGCAGCAGTTGTGACTGACCTGTGATTGTTCTTGGCCTTTCACTGTCTCCCCGTCGTCCTTTTTACTCCCCAGCTTGGGATTGTTGGGGCCTTTCAGTTTCTTGGCCCCCACTCCTTTGGATTTGGCTCCTGACGCCTTGTCCTGGCTACCCTCCTGCTTCTTGGGTTTGGCCGAGGGGAGGGGTTTGTCCTGCTCGCCTTTAATGTGCCTCTCGTAAGAAAGGAGGAGCCTGAGGAAGAATGCAGGCAAAGGAATGCAGATGAGTTTGTGGTACGATCATGTTATGCGATGTTTGTTTGTACACAATAACCAATCTATGTTTTGCTTCATCACACATAAACATAAAACCTTTTTAACCAAAACAATAATTTTTGATTGAAAAAATACCCAAAACTTTACATCTGAACAGCCAAACGTGAACAAGGTGAAGCATTTTCTAAGCACATTTGGCGTCGATACCAAAGAGTAAAAAGCTAAGTGCAATAAATCACAGTATTATGTTTGTCAATCCCCAAAAAAACACAAACAGAATGAGCTGCAGCTTTGCCACAGGCATGGGTATCAAATACCTTGCTTTTAAAACCCCTTGTTTTAATTCCTGGCAAGCATTAACAATCCCATCGTAATTAATCTAGGTTAGGGTTTTCAGATTGGTGCCAGAGTACGCATGTGTGTGAGAATGTGAATAACCAGATATCTCCTGCTGAGAGAGATCACATTTGGTATTAGTTTAACCTTGATAGAGAAGAACGTGTGTGTGTGTGACTGTGTGACGCTAATGTGGTTGGTAATGAAATGGAGGAAAATGTCTGGAACAATTGAAATCCAATATTTTAAAAAGGAATCTCACAGCATATAATATCTCATTTAATGTATGAATATAATTAATCACAGAAGCCCTTACAGTGGTTGCAGTAATAATATATTTCAGCTGTAACAGTACGCTCTTTTTCTTTAACACGCTGTCCATTTGGCGTGATTAAAGACAGAATAGCTGCATATTCTCCAACTTAATCAATTCCATACTAAGTGACAAGGAACATTCTGTAGAAAAAAACATTATACTATTTTTGACTTCTGTTATTTCTCTTCTGAATACTTCCCAAGTCAATTTTCCGTACCTGATGTCATAACTAATGGGAACATTAAGATCTGGATAACATAACAATACCCATGTGTAAAATAATGACATGAAGAAACCAGCTAGGGAAACTTTTAGGCTTTTATTGCTCAGAAAAGAAAATGGAAATTGGAAATAGACCAGAAATAAGAAACATTGTGGAAGACGAAACCAAGACAACTGAAAAACTACAACACTCCACTCATTTTAATAAGCTGCTCTGAAAATCTCTCCAGCTCCTCTGTCAGGTTTTCTACAATAACAATCCATAAAAGCCAGACAGAAACATGACTTTCTCAGTCATGAGAAAAAATAAGGTCTTCTCGTGTAACGACAAGAGACGGTTGCAGTATTCCTTTTAAGGGACATGGCGGTAAAACAAACAATGAATCAAGAGCTGTTTCGCCTCCTCTTCAAAAGGAAGAAAAAGAGCCTCAGAGAGTTCAAGAGGCTCTGTGGGATTTTTTGTTATTTTTCCTCTGAACTGGCAGGGAAAGCGGTGAAACTACATTTCATACAGCTGGTCTGGCACCAGGCCCCAGGCCAAGAAAGGAAATGTACTATTAAATGTGACTTATCGGAAAGACCGAGAGCAAAGGGGTTGTGAAAGAGAAGAGGGGAGGGAAAGAGAGCAGAAGGAAAAAGAAACAGAGCAGAGAGAGAGCATAAGAGGGGATAATGACATGTTAATGAAGAGCAAATTATTCTGAATGAAGGACTCAAGAATCCTCGAAAACAGAGATAAAAACATGCAGTCTTTTTAACTTGAAAATAGCAGCAGCAGCGGTATATATTACAAACAGGGAAGTGGTTCTCGACTTTCTATTATTAGGCATTATTGCACAGGAAAGGCATGTAGATTGAATGTTTCACCATTATAAAACTGTGGATTTGATTTCTTCAGGCTGGTAAATGTGTATTCAAGATGTGCAGATGTCCAGCTGTCGTATTAGTGATCAAAGGGCTGGAAAAGTGGCATATATATATACACAGTATATACACAGTATACCAGGGTGCACTGTTGACTATCACAATGATCTGTGGGAAAGAGACGGCTGCCTTGGCCTTGGTCAACTTTATGGAATGTGAATTTGGGGTGGGGGTTGGGGTGTCGCAGGCCCGCATAATGTAAGTGCCAAGCCCGGGAAATTACTGGAGCCTTAAATAGTTCCAAATGGAAAGGCTAAGACGCTATGTTGGGAAAAAAAACTAAAAGTCTCAGGAAGTTCCCTACATTGTCAGAATTATTTGCTTTGTTACGCTTAATAAATGTAGAACGATTTACCAAAAGCCTATTAAAACAATTCTTTCTATAAGTAGGACTTTCAATTCCAAGAAATACACCTTTCACAGTTTTATGTAAATGTACAGAAATGGCTGAATAAGCAAAGAAGGTTCAGGCTACAGGGCACTCACTCCTTGTTCCCCTTTTAACTCTGTTTTTAAAAAAAGTGTAAAATTATAATAGAGCCCCCAGTGAAAGACTGGAGTAATTTCAAGCTGTGTATATATAACTTAGTCATGATCATGTAATATAGCTCTCATAATACAATACCACTTATATAAGTAGCAATTTCCTCCAAGGAAGGGGAATGGCTGAGCTTGGCAGACACTGCATTAGCTGAGACAAAGCCAGGTGTAGTTAATAATCTCTGCCACTAGGGGGCGTGAGCTGCACTGTGAGATTCCAGGAAAGAATTTCATTAAAGCAGGAGAGGCAACATTTTTATGAGGTCAATAAATACTTAACTTCCTCTCATGCCAATTTATCACCCGCCTTTTGTTTGAGCATTCGTTTTCCACGTTGATAACAAGCAACTAAAATATGCAGTGAAGAGATTAAACGTTGAAAAGGCAGAGATAGAACATGTCTCATGTAATTAAGCAAAAAAAAAAAAACATTGCTTCATACATACTGTATATATACAGTATATAATGTATTATATCTGACAGGTCATTTTTAGAATCAGTAAGATCAATAAGTGTGTACACCACAACATCAAACCACAACTGTCAACTAAGCATGTCTGTGCCTTTGAAATAATGGACTGCACACAAAGCACCTCCCCCCAAAAAACACAACTTGGCAAAAACAAGGTGACTTTACCAGCAATGTGCTGCTCTCATCTGAGTTTTGTGTTACAGGAACAAGCAGTGTGCTAGAATCCAAGAAATGCCTAAGTCACCAAATAAGTGGAAAAAGCCTGCGGGCTGTTCCATTTCAACAATTTCCCTCCCATACGTGCTGAAATTAATTTTAACTGGTGTTGTGTTAAGATCACAAGATCTGCTTCATGCCTTAAAAAAAAAAAAAAAAAAAAAAGGAAAAGAAACTATTTAAAGAGCTGGTGGACAAGCCCCCGGGGGTTGAAGAAAAATCTGGAGGAAAGAAAATGACTTACTTTTACAAGCCTGCGAGGAAAAGACAATAAAATAAGGGAGATCAAATCTTTATCAAACACTAAATGCAATGATTAAGCATCATCACAGCACTGCGAAAACAATAAGTGCTGCAGAGAAAGAGAGAGACAAGATGCCAGCAGGGGGATAAACAGACATTGTAGCTGGTCCCTCTGCTTTGGATTCATGCCTCAAAGCCCCTCTTTTGTCTCGAAGCCAAACCACTTGAGGTGACCCTCATTCATGCAGTTAAAACAGGAGGGCAGCAGAGGAATGTATGAAAAACTTAAGTCCTTTGTCAAGTCTGAAAATACCAGATTTAAAATGACCTCTACTGTTCCCCCAGGGTTTGCTCTCATTAGCTGCGGCAGCAGCAGCTCGCAGTAAATGTTCGCTATAGCAGGTGTGAGCCAAGAGTACTCACAGTTTAAAATAAATGTGTACTATTCCGCATAAAGATACACTCAAGTATTAATACCCAAAAATATACCGCATATGTTCCCTCCTGCTGCCCTACAGTGGACTGAAATCTCTATAAGAATCTCATTAATTTAATTTGCTACACTGAACTAGTTATTAATCTCAGTAGACTTGAATAGATTCTCATACAGTCGATTGCCTGTCACACGTTAGTGCCGTAATTTGTGATTTCTCATTGCCACTGGGGAAAGAAACCTTGGATCTTTCCATTAATCTCCACGCTTAAAGAAATCGCCCAATATTGTGTTAGATCGCTGCAAAAGAAAAAAAAAAAGAAGAAAAAATTCACTGAATGCTCAATGAAGCATTTTGTCTTGGGAAAACCATCAAATTCTCAGAGGTTAAAATAGCTGCCTGCTATTTTAGTGTAAAGAACATGCAGCTCTTTGGCTGCATTCCCAACTGAAGCTGAAATCCAGATTCAGTAGAAGAGTCATGGATATACAAAGAATTTGGCCGCACTTCTGATGCGGGCAGCGTGTTGAGATATTGTTTATAATGTTAAGGAATGCTGACAGACAATATGCAACTATGTTCTCATATTGCAACCTTTTTCTCTCCTACTTTATTACTTAATATTTAATCTGTCATTGGTTTTGTCTCTCTCCCTACATCTCTCAGGTTTAGGAATAACAAGCATGGAGGACATGAAGGTGATACTTCCTCCCCACCCCGTCTTATTGTAATCCAATGATACCCTCTGCTTTTGAACAAGAGACCAGAGTATTGAAATCTGTGTTTGAGCTACAGTATTAGACAAAGCAAGCTAAAGTGTAATGCGCCACACTTCACGTATCTGCAATACATCAAGGACAACGCAGAGAAATGCTGACGAGTGCAAGATACTGAGCATCTAGCAGAATTTTAAAAAACAAAAGAACAATCTCCTGTCCTCTGTCTCTTTCCCCAAATCTGAACTCTATTCTAGTATGCATTCTCCGTGTGTGAACCGACTCAAGGTTTTCTAATAATTATGAGCAACAAATTTATTTTTATATCTGGAAAAAAGCTTTAGTGAATGCAGAGGAACATCGATACCAGGAGGACTGAATAAAGGCTGAATCAATAAAACATCTAGTCGACTAAAATTGGAACAGGCGTGCATCTGTCTTAAGAGGAACACATATCTGCATGATCTGCTCCGGAGAATACTTCACAGGCCTCAGACTCTATGTACAGTACATCTGGCAAACATCTAATACTTTTAAGATGAAATGATCTAATCCAAAAAAAAACACTCCCTCATCTGTGCTTGCCGCTATTGCCCAAAAACCTCTGAGTTTTTAAATAGCAAATTATTCTAAATAGCTTCTCTGTTGCCATGGATACCCCCCCCCCCCATCCAAAAACGCCCTCCCGCCCCAATGCCAACCATGTTGTGCAATTACATTAGAGTGCCAAGGCATGGTGAGGTATTAAAAATCTGTAACAGGCAGAAATGAACAGAGATAGTGAAATGTGATGTTTCTGTAACAAGAGATCACGTAGGAAACCAGGAAGATTAAATATGTAGGAGCTGTTAAAAGGCGCTGACCTGTATAATGAAAGAAACAGCATGAAGTGCAAGGCAGGGAGTGGGAGAGTGGGAGAGTGGGAGAGAGAGAGGGAGGGAGGGGGGAGCGGGAGGGGGGGCACAGAAAATGGCACAGCACAGAAGCAAAAGGCAGTCTATTTCAAGGTTATTGATGCCATCTTTTTCATGACCTCATTTTTAATTCAGAGCGCTGGGCCCTGACAGCTAATCTCGGGAAACGGTTTAAATAAATATCATTAAAGCTTCCCCGTAGCTGCAGCGGCAGACCTTGGCTTGGACATTTCTACATTGATTTTTCCCTGTGCACTAATGAACGCCACTCTGCGGCTAAAAAACAGTAACTTTGAAAATGACAATTAGCTGAGGTTATCGCCTTTTCAATTCCAGCTATGTAACTCGGTTACTACCAGTGATTACCGCCTGCTCCTGGACAGCATAAATATAGTGATTATGCCCCTGGCTCCATTTTTCACAATAACATCTCCTAGGAAACCATTTCATATGATTTTGCCATTAGGGCTGTAAAGGGATAATGTGTATAATTTAAAATGAGAGCTGAATGTTTGTGGATATTCACAATCTTTAACCCAAATAACACCAAGACAGCCAAGAATATCCACTTAATTTAAAGCAATTATGTCCTGAAATATTATTTCCTTTCTTCCTACTAGCTTTTTATTTCCTGCTTTACTATACTTCAGTCCGCTGAGACAAATCAGAAGTGATCCTTCTGAGAGAAGAGTAAAACACAAGTGTTGTTCTAGTTTGTACACTGTACATTCTTCCCTGTGAATTATATTTCTGTAGCACATTGACTAATGATTAAAGGTGGAAACAAAGACGCCTCTGGGGAACAAACACACACTTCAGCAAGCCTGCAAACAGCCTCATTCATCATGCAGAGAGAATGGCCGTGTTTGCTGAGTTAATACAATGAAGCTAATTGCCCTCCAAGCAGCCCAAACACCAAGGCTCAGCTAAAATTATTCCCCTGAATGGAAACTTGCTCAGCTTCAGCTGATCTCTCTCCCTCCCTCCCTCCCTCCCTCCCTCCCTCACCCCCACCCTTCCCTCTTACACCTTCTCTCTCCATCAGCCTGATATTCACTGCAGTGTGTGGATATTATTGCTTTGTATTGATTCAGCATTATTTCTCTCAGCTGCTTCTCGGTGGCTGGAGAGGGAAAGGCCAGCGCAGCAGCAGTCACACCTCAGCGCTTCCCGCATGGTTTCATCCTACCTCACCTGCCTTCTTATGACCATATTTGTACCGTATATACTGGCGAACAATATAGCTTTTCACATCTGGCTTCAAAGTAATTTCTAGGCAGAGACACCAACTGATTTCCAGGCTAGATTAAAAGTCCCAAAACAAGGATCAAAGACAAAAAGATATTTGGCCTGCATCATCTCTGAAGCCAGGTGTTGAAAGTCATATCAGTTATTAATATAAATAAGGGACTCCTTTAAAACATATGCTTGTTTGAGGCAGTGAGGAAGAAATGGGGATGTAGCGTAAACACTGAAAGCACCCTCAGCCGAACATTTAGAGGCACATTGTCAACTTGTGTACAAATGCAACACACCGAACAATACACTCATCACACCTAGGGTTTCACAAATTTCCAGGAAAAGCCTCCACGGCCACCACTTCCTGAGCTTGCAAATTCGCTTATGGAAGGCAATCTTGACACAATATGAAGCTGCCCGGCTCCCTCATATGGTACTGCTGGCATATTGCTCTAATACTGACAGGTGTGTGTGTGTGTGTGTGCCTGAGCTGCAGCAGCCGGAGGGATGTGAAGAGGGTCGCCGGCCCGGAGGAATGGCCTGCCTCACGAGTGACTGTTTATCCCTTGTTGGGAAGATCGTATTTGGCATCTGTTTAACCTTGGGAAAGTGGGCATGCGTGCATGTTTGTGTGTGTGTGCGCATGTAGCCCTGCATAATGCCCTCACGGCTCCCACAGGATCATATCCATATGCTTGCATTGATTTGGTAATACCGTCTGAGTGATTATAATGTGGAGGTTCAAAATGCTGTAGTATCTGACTGAATGATGAGATGAATACATTAAACTGCTGTTGTCACTTTATCTTGCATGTACTTTCAATGAATGCATGTCAGAAAGGGTACTTACTGTATATACTGGGTGTGTATCCATGTAGGTCAGTTAATAATTCAAAACTCTGCTGTCATTTTGAGCTTTTATATCCTTTTTATCCTGCTTGTAGAGCAGCAAGGGTGGAGTTTACTCTCTAATTGGTTCCATAATGCCACGCAACTAATCAATTAATCCTAAGAAAATAACTGAATCTCATGTCATCTTGAATCCATTAAGGTACATAAGGAACCCATTTCTTAATACAATTAGAATCGCATGCCTTAACAGCGAGAGACAGTGAGAAGTGATTTGCAAACTATCCAACTGTTGCAAAAGCGCTATTCTTCACGTATGTGCGTACTGTGAATTGACTTCCCCTGAATAAGATCAATATTTGTCTTGTAGTGTGTTGATGTTATAAATAAAGCATTGTGAAATCATATTTGATGCAGCTGTGAGGGAGTTTACTCACGTCAGGCGATGCAAACTGCTCCATGTGTGCATGCATAACAGTACTGGGTCATATATAACTGCCCAACATAATAACTCACCTCTCGTAGTGTCTCCGTGTACACGTGGCGGCACTTGTGCTGCTGGGGTTCCCGCCCAATTCATCATATACATGCTTCCACTGTCTGCGGACTGTGATCTGGAGGGACGGATGAGAGGGAAAAGAGTGATAAGACGAAGAGCAAAAAAGAAAGCGAGACAAAGGATGACAATGAGATGAATGTGGAGCGAGGAAAATTGAAAAAATATGAGGGGAAGAAAGAATATAAAAAAAGTGGTTGACATCATTTTGAGGTCTTGGGGAGTTACTGAGTCATGATGTTCCAGTTATTGAATCCTCAACACTCAATTCTCTAACATAATAAGCTCTGTTAACATCATGCAGTCAGTTGTTCCTCAAGTAACCCCTTATCCTATAACAGATGACAGGCTACAACACAAAACACAAAACTCCAGGCTGCCACAGAGCTAACAAAGCCTCGACATGAAACGTCAGATAATCAGCTGCAGATATGAGGGTTTTAAAAGGATATGAGCCCAAATTATATGAGCTGTATCCTGTTTATGGTCTGGTCTGCCTGTCTGTTTGGATGATATTATGCCAGCGAGCTAATGAAGAAACAGGCAATACACTTGACGACATAACATCGACTTCACTTTGGAAACACGTTGCACATGAATAGTGAATGAATAAACGGCAGGTAAGGCTGCCAAGTTAAATGCCTCATACATGCTTAGCTCTGACTCACTTTGGTTGTGTATGCGCATGTACGCAGTATATGTGCGCACATGTGGGTGTACATGTGCATTTCACTTCGTGTCCAACATGGGAAAATATGAGTGATTTGAACAATTTCCTTCTGACCAGCGCAGAGCAGAGGAACATGTGTTTTCCACTCCAAGGGGGGTTCGAAACAACGGCATCATTTTTGCTAAATGTGGCTCTGAGCAAGACTTTCTTCTTGGGAAAATAACGACTGACCTCAAGGGGCAAAAGGAGGGCAGTAAAAGAATAGACGGAGGAAAAGAAGAGAGGTGGGTAGGAAGACAGTGAGAGAGGAAGAGAGCATGGAGAAAAAGAGAGCTTGAGAGGGTCGACATGAAGAGGAGGGGAACAGAAAGAGGGGGAGATAGAAGAAAGAAGAGAGGGACATATGTGAATACTTACCAACTCATATCCTCCGAGTTTCTGAGCAGCTTGAAACATAGTCCAAAGGTTGACTGTGGGAGACAGAAGACAAACAAGGCAGTGAGGAACACTGGGAAAGGACCTGAGCTGAAACACATGACGTCATATACAGTCATTACACCAGAGACAAATAAATACAGTGCTGTAGGAAGTATTAAGATCGTTGAGTTAAGCGAAAGCAGCAATACCAAAATGTAAAAATATGCTACTTAAAGTCCTTCATTTAAGCATTACCAGCAAAATGTAATTAAATACCTAACGTAAAAGTACCTATTATGCAGAATGGCCCCCTTCAGAGTGTTTTATTGGATTATTAATACTGATGCGTCAACATGTAAGCAGTATTTAAAAGTTGCAGCTGGTCATGGTGGAATTATTTTTTACAAACTTTCTATATTGTTTCGCACCATATTTTATAAGCCGATGATATATTTGTAAGTAAACCAAAAAAACCATAGCTGTGAAATTAGATTAGATTCAACTTTATTATCAGTGCACACACTACGTATCAGTACAACGAAATGCATTCTACCATCAAACCATATAAGATATAAACAAATATGAATGAATAAATGAATGTTCAGAATGAATAATAAACAAATGGGGTAGTGACTGTGATATGCACAAAAAACAATATACAAACTATGATATGGTCTAGACTTGCTCTATATTAACAAGTGCTATGAGATAACGCTGTTATGATATAGCGCAATATAAATAAAACTGAATTGAATTGAATATGTACAGTGTGGAAATGCATGTAGTGAAGAAAAAAAGCACAACATTTCCTTTTGAAATGTACTTAATTAGAAGGATCATACGTACGTTATATCATACCCAAATTAAGTGTGGTAAATAGGCAATCATTTTTATGCGACCATTTCAAAGTAATATAGTAAAAGAATATATTCCTGGACTGTCAAAATGAAAACAGCTTTTTATCATTTTCACACAAAGCAACGCTGCACTTCAGCTGAAAGGATGCAAATTAATATTGAGTACTTGTACAATCAGTGCTATGTGATAAAATACAGCATATGCTTCATCCTGACAAAGAGATTTGTTAACCCTCAGCTGCAGCCTGCAGGTACGAATGAAAACCATTACAAGCATCAAACGCTTGGCAATATGCTCAAACTTCTGTTTGAAGTAATGCAAATTCATTTGCATCGATTTTCCCATGCAAAGATCCCATGACAGGCCATATCAAAATACAAGTCTTGTGTAACAGTTTCCTAAAAATAGCCATGTAAGCTTTCAGAAAGGCTTCAAATGGCTGTCTGTCTTTGAAAGAAAAATGTTCCCACAAACAAAGAACCACCACAAGTTCATTGGGGGAGATTTTGTGCCAACGACATTTGTATTTGCTTTCTGTAACATCATTGTTTAACATTTTTATATGAAGGCCTATAAATAAGAAAAGGAGGCCTCGCCTGGGGAGAAATCCATCAAAATTCAATCTGTGTGTACACAAAGCCTTGCATTTGTCAAAATGACATTTTCCTATCTCCGCATTTGACAGCATTGATTTTTTCCTTCCCTCCTTTCTGCGACCGTTGTCAATGCACGGGTGGAATAACAAAGGGAGCTGGGTAGGTTTTTCTGTTTGAACTGAGCACTCTGGCGTATTGTGCTTTCTGACTGTAGAAACAGAAAGACGGTCTATTTAACTAGCTTGTTATGCATCGACTGTAATTACCACAATAGCACACGGGACTGGGAGTGAACAGATAAAGGAAATGAGCGAACATGCCTTTTCTTAGATGTCTTGTCATTAGCAATTTCTTTTCTTAATTCCCCTCTATTTGGCAGGGGCAATTATCACTGAGATAAGGATGACAAAACAGGAACACAATGCAGCCTCAATGACACACCGATGGCATGGCAATTAGACAACAAGGCTGAAAGAGGGAGACAAATTAGAACTGATGTTCACAATCACATGCTGATGCCCAAGCAGTGAAACACACATGTGTCTGGAATAGTCACACACAAGCGCATGCACACACACAGTTACCAGTTAATCTTGCAGATCAAGGGCATTCAGAATACACAATGTAACCACAACTACTCCTGTTTTATTCCTCCTGAATCCACTCATTTATTTCAACGCCTCTACTGCACCCATACAATTTCAATGGCAGCAGCTGTAGAGCAAAGTCAACATTAAACAAGTCATAAAAAATAGGACAGCAACTCGCATGAATAAACTGCAGCACAAAACAGTTTTCCTCTCCAACTGTACTGCTCAAATGTAACGGTCATTTGCTGTTATCCAGGTGCTAGTGTGCATTCAGCCTCTGTGAATGGTTAACCGAAGTAATTTAGAGCCACGTTGTGCTTTTTTTAAAGAACAAAAAAGAAAAACAATCAGTCAAGGACTGTTGACTGGAGACATTTCATATAGTACATATAGAAAAAGAAGAAAAATGTATTATCTGCAACTAATTTTTTAATCGATTGATTGTTTCAGACGAGGAGTTAAGAGGCCGATTGGTCTCAGATCAGCAGCTTTGCTCTAAGATGTTTAATGCATACAGACCCTGGAGTGAAATATAAATTCAGCATGAGAGTGAGGCAGGAAAACAAGTGGGCACTGCGTTAAACCAGCAACATTAATATTACTAGGTTTAAAATTTGTTATGAGGTATTGAGATAAAGGCAGATTGGCGGAATTTTAGTGGCTTAAATTTCTCTGCTGGGCTGCAGTCTTACAAAAATCAGGTAAGACTCCACAGCTTGGAGATGAGGTGGAATATACATAAATTGTCCACATTCAGATTCAGATACGGTGTTTTGGAGGTAAATCAAATTTGGCCTAGGCAACAAAGCACCAGTGCGTCTGGTAAATCATTCAACCATCTGTTGCTGTGTTAAACTCCAGAGAACTTCATAAAAAGATTATTACTCAAACACAACTAAAATAACAATTTCAATTTCCATTACAGGAAAGCGAGCTCTTTGATCTTTTAATGCATTTGTAGCGAGTTTAAAGGGAAGAATATGAGAACGGCGCCTGATTACATCTAAGGGTTTGTTGTATTAATTATGTGTTTTCCTTTTTTTCCCTCCTCTTTACATGTGCTGATGTGTGCTCGCTGCCAAGGACGAAGTTTAAACAGCATGATTTCACCATTTAATGAGGGCCTTGCTTATGATGTGTCTGGTTTTGAGATTCTAAGCATGTACTGTATGTAAAACAGTTGGCGCGTGGACCTCGACTTTATTCTGAGCTCAAACTGAGAAATGCCAACTAAAAGTAAAGCACGTTGGGTATGTAATTCTCCTTCTACGTCTTCCTCGCTCCCGCTCTCTGCCTCCCTCAACCACAATGACCTATTTAAGCAACAACATGTCGGCAGTCAAGATGACAGGATTGTCAAAATACCGCAGTGAGGTTAGCAGAGTCGAGGCGGCCACAGCTTACCTTCATGTAATAGTTTAGAGTAATGCGTTTTACTGTGCTATAAGCTGCACAATAGACATCTCTCTCCCTCTCCTGCCTCTTGTTAATTTGCTGATGTTGTCATGCGACATTCCAATGTGAACGGCCAAATCTTCCTTGGCTCGTTTGACAGGAATGCAGATGCGATTTCCTTGCTCGAATAAAAGGCTGAGAAAGGAGTCCATTAGCAAACCACGGTCTGAGATGAGAGCCCACGTTGTCATGTGTCTTGCCTCGAGACCAAAACGCACAAAACGAAGGCACTTCTTCAGTTTCAAGAGGCCAGAGCGTGCCCTTTATGATGTTTATGTGCGTGTTTCTCCTCTCTGTACCGTGCACTCCGAGTGCAAGCTAAGCGTCCGACCTATATTAGAAATCTTTCATCTCGGGCAGACGTGTTTCCCATACATGTGATGTTCTTTTAACACTGTTAGAGGACGTTCTTGGCCTTCACAGGAAACCCCTTTGACAAGTGTGAGAAGATATTCTCTTCTTGTATAAAAGCCAGCCAAAATGTGCTCTGACAGGGAGCCTCCAGAGTCTTTTACTAACCGCTAGATTTGATTTTTCTCAACATAGACAATTATTCCTTTAGTTTACCACAGACTGAATGTGTTTTACAGTTTTACAGGAGTGTAATTTAGAGATTTTGGGCACAATGCCTGCAGTAGTTGGCAGCCATCTCCACTTCTTCCCCTAAAGCTCTCATATTCTGGATAGTTAGGGCAAAGTCTACCCTTGACTTGACTGAAAAGCAGCTACTGGTTTCTCTTCTGATCACAACATGTGGGGGTGGGGGGGGAAACCCCTGCGTGGACTGAAATGACTTACAGAGTGCAGCTGTAGGAGGGGTTTGGTACTTTTACACCTGCTCCTACAGGTGCCTTCTACTATTACAGTTTTTAATCCCTTATCAGCCTGCTAACCCTCCCCACTGGTGATGTTATGACCTAAATCTCCAAAATAAGCCAGGTAAAATACATCCACACAAACTTTATTTGGCTGCGGAGTACTCCATTGTTCAAAACATTGCCAGTGAGGGAATAAGAGAATATGTTGTTCTACTCACTCTGTTTGAAGCCGAGGAAGGGGATCCTCTCTATGGGCGTGTCTCTTTCTTTCATGTACTTGTAGAGCTCTACTAGGAAAGCCTGCTCCTCCGCTCGGCTCTCCTCTGATATTTCCTCCTCTTTGTTCTCCTCCGTCTCATTCCTCTCCTCCTTTTCCTTTTCCCTATCCTTCCCTCTCTCCTTCTCCTCAGCTGAGGATTTCTTGCTCAGGCCGTTGGCCTTGTGTCTGGCTGCCGGGCTTATTTTTCCATTGGGTACCGTTTTACAGCTGGGTTTGACCTGCAAAGAGAGAGAGTGTAAAGAGACGGTGGATGTAACTTTAGATGAAAATTGGTTCAAGCACAAACAAATATTCTTACAGGCCGCAGAGGCAGCCTTCTCATTGATTATCAATGAAGCAGCTCTTCTTGTCATCACAGATTAGGCACAGATTAGTTTGACTCGCGCTCAGAGAGAATTTCTAATATTGATTCAACTGTCCAAGGTCATACGAATAACAGCCGTGGAAGGGCTTTTAGGGTAGATATTTCCTTCACTTTGAATATTACAACCAATGTCAGATAGGGGTTCGATAAAAAGAAGCACTATAAAACACAGAATCAATGACAAAGTCATCATCAGTGAAAATGTCACTGAAGATTATTGATTCCCTTAATACAATGCAGTAGGATGTGGTGATTTTACTTGTTTCTAATACAAATTAGCCTTCAGTTTTCTTCATCAAGTAACATGAGTGTGGTGGTAGCTGAGTGGTTCTTCTAATTCACAATACTGCCACTTGTTTTTTTGGGAAATGCAATGGGAAAAAAGTGAAATCATCATATTGGATCATGCTGTATTCGCTTAAATGACTATTATATGGTTGGAAGAAGAGAAAAGACACACAAACTAAGAGAGTGCTGCTCAATAACATTGCTATCATGACCGATCTATCAATGAATAAATTAGTCTGAAGCAAGTAAAAGTGAAATTTTAAAGTTCCAGCTTATCATTTGTGAGAATTTGCTGCTCTTCTTAAACTTATGTGATAGTAAGTTCAATATATTTTACATTTTGGACTGAATTTGATGACATTACCTTGGGTTTTATTCTGGTATTTTATAGACCAAACAATTAATGGACAAAATAATTGGAAGATTAATCGATAATGAAAATAACTGTTAGTTAAAGCCCCACGTGGTTTGATCTAGTGTACCATAGATCATCATCTATACAAAACCTTTGAGTGATCTAATAAAATAAAATCAGCTTCCCAAAAACAAGATACCTTTTATTGAACATGTTTTATGTTAGTTCCCCGTAACAAATCCCTTACTGGAGTTCTTTTGCACAAATATCTGCATAATTCACTTATATAATCTAACGGGTTGTAATGTATATACTGTATAAAGCTTTTTTAATGATCGCTTTTTATCATCAAATTTTATTTCAGTCAAATAATTCTTTATCCTTTATCTTACCCCTTACCTTTCTTATCTAGTCTTATGTTATCTCATCTCATCTCATCTTACCTTGGTAGTAGTTTTACTCTCTGGGCTGCAGGGGTCCTGCGCTGCCACTGCGGCTGACCCCTGGGTTGACCCCGATGACCCTTGACCCTGAGCCTGACACTGGGAGTCACGCTTCTGTGAGATGGACAGCTTCTTCTTCCGAGGTCGCCCCTTCAGGTTGGGAGCTGAGAGGGGAGGAAATAGTGACAATGAGAATATCCATTTAGGTGGAAACGCGTGAGCTGATGCAGCGTATGTGCGATTTTCTAATAACAGAGCTATGAAAAAGTCCACAGCCAGAAATGCCTTTCCTCTCTGGGAACACTGACTTTCAGCTGAAGAGGACGGAGGCTATGACAGGAACATTTACAATCAGGGAAAGGAATTTCACAGGCCTACAAGCCTGTAGCTAATTATTTTTCAACTGGGTTAGTGCTACATTGTGCTGAATGGGGTAGCAGGCTGCCAAATTGCTCCAATGTGCTAGTAAACACGATCCTCAAGTTCCCTCTCAGCCTAAAACAGAAACAACATTTAAATCAGATGTATTTTTAAAGATTTCAAACGAGGGCGTCGTAACAGTCAAGCAATTAGTATAATACTGTAAATGACAGATGCTGGTTAACCCACAAACCCACAAAAGCTGAGACATTTTAAACAAACCGTTTCTGCTAAGAGAATATTTGCTACAGATGCTGCTTGTATGTGTCTGTCACCACAACAACGTATATAATATAGCTATGTTTTGTCTTGTTTCCCACAGCAGGACTGCCACAGTTGTCATCTCGTCATCAGCATCATAAATGACCTTATATTAAAAGCACCTCAGATGTACTGATCATCCTGCCTCTATTTCTCTATTTAGCCTGCTCATGTCTTAAAGCTGAACGCTGTTAATTAAAAACACATGAACCTGCCTGATAGGAGCTCTTTGTTTGAAAGGCTGGCAGATATAATTGCTCAGTTCACATTACACACACAATAAAGTATTTAAGCCCTCCTAGTTCTTTGTACACCCACGTTTATGTCAACCCGCGACTGTAATGTAACTTCTTGGCAGAGAGCATTGCCTCCACGCAGCAACACAAACAGAGATAAGCTCAAAAGGAGAGAGAGAGGGGGAGAGGAGGAAAAAGAGAGAAACTTCAAATAATCCAAGTTCAGTCACGTATTTCACAGCGTCTACCTTCTTTCTTTCCATCTGCAGTGACAATTAAATCACATCCAAGGTTGTTCTCTGCCAAAAGGACTCTGTGATTATTTTCGTCGGATCAAATTCCCATAAAGAAAATGTTACAATAGCAACAGAGCTGAATAAAACTAAGAGGCAGTCATTAAAAAGGGTAAAATGATCACGACTAGGCAACCTATCACTTCATGTTGTTATTTTCACAAATGCTACGCTGTGGCGAAGCAGCGCAGGGAGAATTCCAAGGACATTTGTTGTGCATTTGTCATCCCTTTGGCACTGAAAAAAAAACAAAACACTGTAATCTTTACTTAGAAAGCACTGGGTGTGTTTCTCCCTCCAATGTTTTCTCCTTCTGCTGCTCACCCTCTATTATTCTGCCAGTTACTCATTAATGCTGAGAAATTACATAAAGCCTTTTGAAGGGACAGACGTATACACAAGTACAAATTATTCATATAACATTTAAAGCCTAAGCTGATTTGCAATGCTCGGGCCTCTGTTAAAAAAAATACATACATAATTAAACACAACACAAACTATAAAAGATAAATGCGTTTTTAAACTAGATACAACCGTAACTGATGACTACATGCCAGACATACAGTACACACTGTATTAAAAACACATACAAAACACAAACATTATGTGACTGATGACTAATTCTTGCAGGTTTGACTTGCAGGAGATTTTTTAACATGTGACATCAGTTTAAACAAACATCGCATAGGTCTGAGTGAGGTCACGCTCTCAGTGCGGGTCTGTTTTTAGTCCAATCACTAGCCCCCCTGACACCCTACACTGAGTTACATAACCTGCCTGTCTGTTTACATTTTTCATCAGGTCAAATACTGCCGCGTAAGAAAATGCTGCAATTACAGCAAAACGCTGCTGCACAACACACGGCGACACCACAGCGAGCGAGTTGAAATTCCTTGACTTATTGATAGAGGACAAGCTGAACGTGGTTACCAAGCAGATATTACTTCAAACTGGGGTCAAATGGTGCATTCATGTATTTCTGTACGCATACACAAACAGGCACACAAGGTCAGGCGCAGGCAATTGTTGTGTGCTGTAGAAGTTGGGCAGAGCTGCTGATCTGCTCTCCTCGTGGCAGAGTTGCGTAAGGGAGGAGTCATCAGCTTTAGAATAACACGGAGAAAATCAAACATGGACCGACTGCACAGATTGATTTTCTAGAAAGGAAATGTAGACATTTATAGTCTGTAAAAAAACAAAAACAAAGCCAACATCACAAGATAATGATTTTGCGGCACCCGGGGAGATGGGATATTTTTACCTCTCAGTGGGCATTAGCTGGTTTTGTCAACGTACTGGAAAAGAAAGAGATCATTTAAGTATACATGATACTTCCCTCAACAAGCCAAAAATGGGCACTATAGTCAGTCACACACTAAAACTGGCTGCTGACCAGGTTCCTTATTTCTCAGTCTGTGGCTTTCTGCTTATCTCGGTGGTTGACATGACTTGGAGACGTGCCTTGAAGTGACCAGAGGACTCTTGCCTGGTCTTTCACAAACCCCAGAAGGCCTGCTGCACGTACGCACGCACACACACACACACACACAAGCAACAATTACACGGTCACAGATACACACACTGCTTATGAGGTTAAACAGTAGAAAACATTCTGGATCACAGCTTGTGCACATGCTGTGCACACACACATGCACACACACACACACACACACACACACACATATACAGGTAACGGTATTCCCCGAGGTGCGAATCCATCATGTCTTGTCACAGAGCACAACCCCAGAGCCATGGAAGTCACGGCGACTTCAGCACAGCCTGACAACTTGATCTCTGGATGCAACCCAACGCTCTCAGCTCTTAACAGCTTTACAACACGGCTCCCCCCCCCCCCAGATTCAATTAAATACAGCCCTAATACCTCTGTTTCATTGCCATTCAGTTGATGTCGGTGATAATGAAAAACTCATTAGAGACAGCTCAGGAAGGGTTCTGACGGTTCTGTGCGTCAACAGAGTATAGCCACAGGGAGCCACAAGAAAACGGACTGATTGATTGAGAGGCCGCTGGGAATGGAGGGACATATCAAGTCGACTGGAGAATGCAACTGATGGATGCCTCAGTTGATTACGCTCTGACTGAATTGACTGAAAAAAAAAGCTCAATATCTACATGTGTTCACTTAATGATTGTCTCTTTTAAGGAGTGGTGGTTTCGAAAATCCTCATTAAAGGAGATGGACGAATGATTGTGCATTTTTTTGTGTGTTTGATTGGCAAACTGTACTTAAAAGCTTAGGGATCTAAAAAAAATACTTTGATGTACTTTAGTAGATTAGCAGCCAACTCGTCTTTTCATTTGACAGTTTGGAATAAACACGTGTGACTGAAATAATCTGTCACAACTACAGATGCAGGCAGTGGTTACCTATTTTTATCCACACTAGCGGTATGGGTCAAGGGATGGCAATGTCAGTCAGTCCACCACTTTGGTTGGTCCAAACTGAAATATCTCAACACCTACTGGATAGACTGGCACAAAAACAGACATTTATGACCACCAGACAATGTATCCTAATAACTTTGGCGAACCCCTGACTTTTCCTCTAGTGCCACTGTGAAGTTAACATTTATAGTTTTCAGTGAAATGTCTCAACAGCTATTGGATGGATTTCCATGAAGTTTGGTGCAGACATTCATGTTTCTCTCAGGATGAATTGTAATTTGGTGATTCCTGACTTCTCAAACAGCACCAATGTCAGTTAAAAATTTAAATGTACCTAATATTTTAGTTTAGCAGATATACTAACTCTTGCTCTATGCTCTATGCTAAGATGCTAACTTGGCAGTGAGCGCAGGGACTGTTTTTGCAATCTTATTCGGAATCTTCTCAGTAATCATATTATGCAAACGTTCAGGGAGGCTGTTATGAATGTTGATCATTCATTTTATGAAAGTCATGCTGACATAAATCACTTGTAAAAGGAGTTTAGAAATACTACTAGTAAAAGTTACTAATGGCAGAGAAAACAACTCCGGTCAACCATCAGGCTCAAAATCTGCTGAGCTCAGTAATTAACATTTTGTACATTATGTGCACATTAAATGTGGACCTCTTCAAGGATTAAATGACTGTTCTGACTCTAGTTACATCCAAGAGCTTTTATCTCCCATGCAGACAAACTGACTGACTACAAATCGGCACTTTCATTAAACAAAAAACACCCACTCATGTCTTCAGTGAAACTCTTAATTCCAGTTTAACTTCAACTTCCTCTCACAATAATGAGGTCCAAGTTCAAACAAAGAGGTGAAGGAGGAGTAGGATGAGTTAGGCATGACTAGAGCATGCCTAACTCATCCGGTAGGTGAAAAACATGTTTTGACATATTTTGTCATCTCACTTGGTTGGAAATTCACTAAAGGCACGACACCCACTCAGCAATTATCAGCATAGCTCGCAGCCAAAGGTAACATCCATGTTGCAATTCATGTACAAGATGAGGACAGTACATTACAGTACAATTTTATAATTATTATTTATCTTCTATGTAAACAAGTAATGCCTCACTGAGATTACACATTTTTTTACGCAAGAGTGACACGGGCCAAAAGGACGGCATACAAAGATGTAAAATGCAAATAAAACGACAAACATCCTGTTAATAAATGACACAAACACAATAAACACAAACCAGAGTACATAGTAACCATTCAAGTCAGTGATGCAGCACAAAGACATTGATAAATAGAGTTACATTTCAGCTCAATCGTGAGTTCTCCAACAGCGATCCACTCAGTCAATTTGAAGTCACTCCTTAATGAGTTAGACGGTGAAGGGGCAGAAGATTTAAAGGATTTTTAACCAAACAGCGCAAAGTCATCTGTAAAACATTGTACAAGTGCAAGCCATAATGGCCACAGCGTCAGATATAAATCTGCACCAGGTGAGAAGGAATCCTCCGCTGGGACGAATTTGTAAATGAAAATATACCTGTGGATACGCCCACATGCAGACAAAGGAGGTCAGTTAGGTCTGGCATACAGGGTTACAATGGTGTGTTGGAAATTTACAGCTAGTCATAAAACATAAGGCAACATGACTGGCAGTATTTTAACTCTAAGCACTGAGCAGATGCATTTTCATTTATGTAGAAAAGGGTCATAATGAAGAAATAACGTTGCTGAAAAAGGGAACTTTTTACACGGAAAGCAGAAGCAGAGGTTTGCAACTCAAATTAGAATTGAACACAATAAAAAAATGTATGATTCATGACATTTAAAACATGATTCATGCGCAACAATAATATCACCTGTCAGAATACAAAAAGCTAAACCAAAGTAAATAAAACCAAAACAAATCATTATACAAACACACACACACACACACACACACGAGCCTCTGATCCAACTCTTGAGACAGACTTTAATCTGTAGAGCAGCAGAGCATTAAATGTGTGATCAGTGAAGTGATGTTACACTTTGGTGGAACATTTTAACTGCACTGGAGGCACAGCGATGTGACATGGGAGGCTCCACAGCAGCAAGGCAACAGTACCAGAGGGAATATAAAAAAAGGCAGCAATGACTGATTCGTCAGCCAGTAGTGACAGGCGACAGCGCATCTTCACTATACGTCAAAGATCTCAACGGTTGGGGAGATTTCAAGTATTTCTACTCAAGGACTGCATGTTTCTGACCAGTTTCAGCAGGGGGAATTTGTGTGTTTCTACACATGTTTGACATAATGTGTATACCTGAGAAAATATCCTCTCTGGTGATTTCTAGGTTCAGGAAACACATTACAAGTCACTCTGATCAAAAGGTTTTCCTGCACATCAGACCAGCCTCCAGTAAACAAGATGCAGAACTGAATATTTAATACTTGAGCACATACATAATGTACACAGCACATATCCAACTGTATATATAATTACTTTCACTTACTAGAATTTTAAATGAGGGACTAGTGCTAAATCAGGATACAATATATATTATTTCACACAAGGAAGTAATTTCCACTGGGTAATAAAAATCTAATTTTCTCTTCATTTTTACTGTTTCAGCTTAAATCTCTGTAAACATCATCCTCTTCTTGTTCAGCTACTGAAATCCAAACAGGACACACAGTCCTGCCACCGGTTTCACACTTTTCCAGTGATCTACAGGTGGCGATAATGTGCCGAGAAACGCAGCAATGTGTCAGCAAAGGCAGAGAAGAAGAACACTACAGGCTAGTAAATGTGGATGCAAACAATGCAGAAAACTCGACAGTGCTCCTTTAATATAAATGTATGGAAGTTAATAGCTTTCTTCTTCTTCTTTTTTTGCCTGTTTGAACAACCACAGGCTTCATTGTGTCTGAAACCAAAACCAGACTCTTGATTTTCCATATGTAAAGCAGTGAGCATTAAGCGCTCCCTCCTCTCTTGTCAGTTTGTTGCTGACTGTAGCCACCTCACGTGCCAATACCAGACATTTCTGATGTGCTCATATTTCTCACTTTGTCACTGACAGCTGAGTTATTCATCGGTTCCTGCGTTCGAGGGACGTTTCGGCACAGAGTCATTCGAAACACACTGATGGCACAAATCTTTTTTAATGAACAGTAATACTTCAAGCATCTCTATCTCTGCAATCATCCAAAAAAAAAAAAAATACACAATGTGCCCACAGAGTGAGACAGAGTGTGTGGGCGGACAGAGTACACTGTTTTTATTAATCATCAAAACCTCCGTAGGTTGATAGATGATACAAGTGTTAATTAATTTCTCATAATTATATAGAGGGAGATCATTATTGATAAAGTGTAAAACATTTCACAGCGGAATGTAAGAGTACAGTGTTTCATTTTAGGTCAACCTCGGGGAGATTCGACATCAACAATAGTGAAATAATTTCATCACTGGTGTTATTTTCTTGCCCGTTTTCGCTCGTGGATGCTGCTGCAACTCAAGATATTTTTACACTGCTGTGGCTGAGAGCTACCCGAATTTTATGAGGGATGCATTTGGCTCCTTCTTAGGCATGACAATGGATACCAGTTACTGTTATTACACAACAACATCCTCACCTTCCACTATAACGGAGTGAGAGGAAGAGGACAGAGCAGTAACAGAATCGCAGAGAGCGGGAGAGTGTTCAGAGTCAGTGAACAGTGGTGTGTGTTTGGAGAGAGCACCTGTATCAGGAAGTCTTGTCCTGACTGCTGACACACAGAATATCACTGTAATACAAGGCTATTAGAGCATGCGCCTCGGTAAAAGGCAGGGATTAGTCCGGCTAACAACAGTCCCCCGAGGTGCAGCCGACTCATCCGACGGTCCTTCAACAGCTCCTTGTAAACAGGCCTGTCTTCCTAACCACACAGCACCTTGATTTACTCTGCTCCAACCTCTCTTTTAAAAAGGGCACGTCGACCCAAATTAAATTACCTTTTTGTTTCTTTTTCATATGTCAAAACCTAATTTGTGTGGGTTTTGAGATGTCGGTCTCTGAGATTTCTCTACGTCAACGTAACGGAGGCTAACTGAATTTTGCTTGTGATGCTCACAGCAGTGCTCTTATTTATTTTTATTTTTTAGTGGCAGCAGAACAAGCGGAAAATGCAACAATGACATATCATCGGCGTATAAAGTTGTTCGTAGACAACAGATGCCCATTTTCACATACGGCAACATTAGCGATCATTTGAAATTGCATTTGCTGTAGGGCTAGTCAAGTATTCAGTCTCCTCACTCTGTCTTGTCTTGATTAACTCCTGAGGGAAATATCTGGCTCTGAAGCTGCTAAATGCTCCACTGTGTTCACCAGCTAGCTGCTAACCTTGCTGCTGTTTGGTGCTGAGCAGGTAGATACACTACCTGTGGGTCTATCAGAGCCTTTTGTCCGGAAACAGCTGCCTGCTGCAGCTGGAAAATGTGGTCGATGAGAGCAACGAGACTGAAACAAAACGGTAAACTTGTGGGTTGTAAAACCAAAACAAATCTGCTGAAAGCCTCTAAATCGCCGAGGGGAACCGCAGAGTCAGGTGATAATTCTCACCGTGAACAATCATTTTTATATTACACAGTCATTTGACCCACTGGTAATTTGAAAATATTGGTTAGTGCAGCTTTAAACAAACATGTCCAAAATGTTTCTAGAGTTTATTGGAACTACTTTCTACCAAAGGAATTACACCCCCAGTTGGATTATAAAGAGTAACAAAGACTGTTTCTGGAAAAAAGCTGTTGCTGATTAATTTTATGGGGTGGAGACAGAACGCCCTGAACAAATTACACCGACACTATCCGCATGGCTTGATACCACTGGTGATAAGTGGAAAAAAAAAAAGATTTATTTTTGTAATTTGGTTGGACCTCTGCTTTAATCAAACTTACTCCCTCTAAGGGACACCCATGCATGTGTTCAGTATGAATTCATAAATATACTGACACTGCAAAGACAGGAATCCATGGGAGATTTTCTGGTCTGCGGAGATCCTCACCAGATCTCCTCTCCTTGTTGCAGCAGCTCTGACACCTCGTTCCACTCTATTTCCCAAACCCATCATTTCCTATACAAATACTGCATTATATCGGCTACAGTCTGTTTTTATTTTCCTCAAAGACGATTCCCCTTAGCTGGCTGACTGACAGCTGTGTGTGCATGCATCATTATCTCCTTCACAGAGACTGTCTCTTGCCTTAGCCTGTGGCAGACCTCAATCACACAGTATTAGAAATGACTTCGGTTTCCACGGAGCGCTGCACTTTTGCCTCCTGCAGGTCCGCCACAAATTAGATGAATCAATGGGATATAGGTGAACTACTTTCCCTGCCTATCTGTAACTATAGACATGTAAAATCAGGTACTAGTAAGTTCATTTGATTTAGACTGCAAAAGCCAAGACAAGAGAATGACTGAGAGTTGCTGATAATGTTGCTGTTCCCGGGAAATGGAGGTCATTGGGGCGAATAAACCGTTTGGATAAATGAAAGACAAATACATTTTTAAAAAGTAAGCAAAATGAATGTAAATGTACTCATTCTGAGAAGCATCTCAAACTTAAGAAAGACAGCAGCCATCATCTCCTTTTTGTCAAGTAAACTCAACTAAACTGCCCCAATGATGTTGTTTTTACAGGTGCAATTATTCTTAAAACCTTAAGAGGAATACTAAGTTACTTCAATCTTTAATTTAACTTTGTTTGGGGTTTAAAATGCTGGTCAGGTCTGAGGTTTCAGCATACAGTCAGGTAATAAGATCCACGATAGAGGGCCTATGCTAATGACTTGGTAGATAGTGTGCAGTAGATAAATCATGTTTATAGACTGATGTCCTCGTCTATGGCCTCTGTGAATATAACAAGATTGCTTCCAATTGAATCTAAATATGAGCTTTATGCATGCAAACACACTGCATAATAAAATACTGCACACATGGATATGGAATAAAGAGCCTCGCTTGCCATTTTAAACTACAGCCCACCACACCGGCTATTATCTGGTGTTTATATTCAAATATGTGACTATACTGTAAAAAATGGTGCTTCTTCGTGTTGATCCTGACAATTTGTCAAATTTAAATTCAGCAGCATTGGGAGGAACATCAATTCAAAGTGAAATCAATACTATCCCCTCTCCCTTCACTGCCTCTTTTTGACTTTCTCCCACTCTCCTCCTTCTCCTATCTATTTCTCTTTCCATTCTGTAATAATTATGTGAGCTGCAGCAAATGTAATTACAAAGGGGTGGGGTTGGGGGGGGGGATCGTGTGTGTGTGTGTGGATTGCTATGCATGCGCAACAAAATGCAACATTAAAAAGCTATTATGAGAAAAGGGAACATTTTGGCAAATATATGGCGGAGGGCAGCTCCCGCCATATGTTTGTGGAGACGGGGACAACAAGTCAGGTAGTAATTATCAGTCATCATCAGGAGAACCTGTCAAAATGCTAGGCTGGGCACGCTCTGACTAGCGTTGCCATGGAGACAAGCCCACATCCCTGCAAGTGTGTGTTTACCAGGACATTAAAAATACACTCCCATATTTTTATCTCGCACTTATAATATTGTGTAAATCGTTCTTTTAGTTTCTTCGAGTCACTGTTAAAATGTGTGTGTGTGTGTGTGTGTGTGTGTGTGTGTGTGTTAAGGATTTCCTGCCAAGCCAAACTAGGGAAAGAGATTTTTCAGGGATACAATTGAGGATAATTTCAGTTGAGGTTATGGTTTGGTTTTACACCGATTTCCTTGCCTTCAGGATCAGGCATGTTAGGGGTTACAGTTAGCAGCTGGATATGTAAATGGAATATTCTCACCATAGAAATATTAAGATAAATGTGTGTGTGTGTGTATGTGCACATACATAATGTATCTGCCAGTAATGAGCTCATTTCTGTGACCATACTGTTGCTGTACACAGACTCTCTATTCAGACAGTCATTGTTAATATTCCTCAGCCAAGGAAAGATGATATTCTCCCAAACCATCATGACTTTGTCAGTTTCAATTTTACATATTCCTTTTCTGCATAGCCTACTTCGGTTTCCATTTTACATACACCAAATGCCTTCAGATCAAATTTCACTCCTTGCCATACAGGCTATTCAAAGTACTAGCATTTCCAGAACATTGTGCAGTAAGTGTGATTTTTCACAGAATCACACACGAGGAATGTTTCTGGAACATTTCCAAATATTTCTAACGTCAGTGGTGCTTTCGGATGACAATGAATTTCCATGTGACCTCAATCCATTACCCTTCCGGGAATCAGAATTATTTTCACGTAAAACAAGCTCTGAAAATTAAATACATACGCAAGTAAACATGAAAGCAATTTGGGGGGAATTTGGTGTGAATTGTTCCTGCTTTATTATGGCAGTCATTTGAAGAAAAAAAAAAAGTAGTTCTCTTAATTCATTATTTGTGCACTGTTGTGCATGCTCCCCCTGGGGAGAGGCAACATTACTCTTTCATCAGATCAAATGAAGCAAAGCCGTGCCGTTCCAGGAAGAGCCAATTAAACTGTTCAAAGAAGTTTATTATTGCAGCGGATTATGAAATCATTCTCATCGGATTCATTGGGGGGGGGGCTTCGACAGGGGTGTGAATGTGTGTACTTTACCACTGCGCAAACTCATAAAGGCTGTCGACTCAAGCTTTCCATTTGCAGAGTAAATAGAAAATTATGGTACGCCGTCACAGTGTTACATGTTTTACAAGAGAAATTTATAGTCAAAATAAGATGTAATTATGGGGGAAAAAATGATTAATTTCTTCAGTCTCTCTCTCTCTCTTCCTTTCATGCTGTCCGCCTCATGTGATCGACTCATGATGGTAGCGTCACCAGTTAAGTATCTACTTATTAACACACTTCACATTTCAGAAATGGCGAGGTTTAATCTTAACCCAGATTCAGTTGCTGACACATACACTGAGGAATGCAATGACCTCTGACCCTGGAAATCTTAATACTATGACTACAAAGTATTTAGCTCAACACACACACACACACACGCTTAGTGTAATTCTACAAGAAAAAAACTATTTTGGCTAAAGTCCAACAAGTCACACTATCTTTCCGCGTGTATTTAATTCCTAACAACTAACAGCGCTGCTTAGCTATCAGGGCAAAAATAAACATACACACAATACATGCTGTAAATATCTGACAAGTGAACAAGTCACTTCAGCTTTTGCTTGTAGCCAGGTGTTGGCAAGTAGCTCTTAATGGGTATTGTTCCAGGAGTGGAAATTGAAAAATATATCCCATTTTGCAATGTAATGTTAAGAGTGCTGTCCCCGCACCCTGTTGTTCCATGAGTGCCAAATGTAAAGCAGAGTCAAAGTTACATAATGTGGCGGGATTTGCTAAAAAACAAGATAATGTTCAAAAACTTCCACATCATTGATACTGACAGACTGCAGCAACAACTCAGTATGACTGGGGGCTTTAAAAATACAGTATTTCAATTTGGATTCTGGAGGGGGGGAGCGAGAGAGAGAGACAGAGAGAGAGAGACAGAGAGAGAGAAGTGGATAAGCATCAAGGCTCATCCTATTCATTACTGGAGCGAGAAAAAAAATAAAAATCACAGCATCGACCTATAAATAAATGAATGCCTGGATAAACACAGAGCCCATACATCAATAAAACATATGTATTCTAATAGATCACGCTCTACTTACACTTGATGGGATTGAGTCAACCAATGAGCCCAATCATAGGGACTTTATCATTTTGAAAAGCTGCACAGCATTAAGCTGTGGTGATTATAAATAATCATCATTCCCACTGCAAAATAGGCCAAAGGATTCTTTTATCTTTCTATTCATTTTTTTGGTTGTTTTGTTCATATGTGTTATGTGTATTTTGGAGATTTAAGAAGTTTATTCCAATAATCTACAAATAAGATACAAGGCTCTCTCCTGCTCTTTGTAATTTCAGTTTTCATGAACATGAATGTAGCTTTTGTAAACAAATGTCTAGCAGCTGCCAGCAGTGACACTGTTGAGGTGGGCGTTCTCTTTTCCCAAGAAATGTCTGGGTCATTTTGGAAAAGAAAAACTGAATCATAATCATCACATACAGTATAATCCTCCCTCTGCTGCTGTCATTTATCAGTGGTGTAACAATGATTTTTTTGACGTCACTCACGTTACACAAGCTCTTTCAGAAAGAACAACAACCGGTAACAAGCCTCTGCCTGCAGACGCTGTGAAAGATGCTTGACACTTAACCCAGCAACCAGGCTTGAAGGCTGCATTCATGAGCTGTTTCTACACCAGCCTCACTGGCAGAGACAGACTTTGTAAACAGCATCTACAGTTACACTGATGAGTCAGACGTGTTCACTCCAGGTTGCAACATGCTGTTCTGTAATTTTTATTAGGGACATTCAGGAGTTGTATCACAACTCACATCTGATATTTTGTGAAATTCGACTCCAAGAGTCCTTTACAGCTACAAACCTACCACGTCTTTTGTTTTAATCATGTAGATACAGTAAATTCTCTCTTGATTTCAACCCTGCTCACCACCAGTGCTTCTTCCACATTTGACAAGTGTATTAATGGAATAATCATGTAAGCCATTATGAATGAGGTCAAGCTGGGCTGGTCAGCTGAAGTGTAAAGTAATTAATAACATGCTCCGGCAGTTTCCGAGTTTTAAATTACACAACTGCTTTTAAAAAAAACTAAAACTTTTTATCTCCAAGCCTGATAATGACCTGTCAAATTATTTGTAACCATCATACCAAAATAGTTAATCACTTACCTTAGAAGGACAAGTTTGGGCCCCATTTTCAGATTAATTTCCTAGTCATTGCAGTTTGCTAAGAAAATCAACATGCAGAGACATGAAATGTACTTGAGTGATCCTTCACAGTCAACATTTTTACACATTTGTTATTTTTTTTGTCAGTGTTAACATCACCGCAGCTGCAAGCAGGAGCCGGCCTGAAAATTATCTTTGGTGGTGCAATCGTGGACACTCCGACATCCTATGTTTGAAAGCCTGCCATCAGAAGCAAATCAAAAACACTGCATTCATGATCTACAATGTGTTAACAGAAACCCCCACATCAAATAATGTGAAGTTGGTTGCCATTTTTGTTTAAAATGGTTCCTGTTTGGCAGGCAGCTCTTAAATCTTGGATGTGGGAGGATCCATAAATGCAGCAGGGAGAAATTTCAAAACAGTCACTACTAACAGCTGCAATAACATGTGATGATAGTGTGACAACAAAAAAGGTGACTAAATGTTTCAGTGTGTTGGATCAACTATATAAAGTAGATTTTATGTTTCTGCAAACAGATTCTCAGTGAAATGGAAAATGAAAAAAAGCATCTTAAAAACCTTTGGTTACTTTTGTAATATAAATATTTAAAATATTCAAGGGTGTAGGATTTAGGTTTCAGAAGAAACTAAAAGCATGTGAATGCTAGTTCCTGCACATGATTATGTCAATGACAGCAGTGCAGCCTCTGTCTCAGAGGGTTGAAAGTATTTGGCCTGAGAGGCAAAGCCCAGGGCATTAAATGTCAGAAAATTACTCCCTGCTGCTTTTTAGCTTGTTTCTGTCAGCGCACCGTAATAATTCAAATGTATTGTAACTGAAGTGTATCAACATTTTGATCAACTCCTCTCTCATCTGTATTTTTACAACTGCACAGTCGGGTGACTCTGTTTAGAAAGATTTTAGTGAGGAAATAAAACTGAAACTGTAACAGTGGGGGAGACAAAAGTTGATTTTGAGAGGTGTTTATGACCCTTTAACTAAAGTAAAGGTCGATCTGAATGCTTCTGCCACCATTGCCCAGGCATACTAAGTACTAATACCAAACTGTGGAAAATACTCCACTACAAGTAAAGGTCCTGCATTCCAACCACTTAAGTAAAAGTATGTAAGTATTATCTGCAACATTTACTTAAAGTATCTAAAGTAAAAGTACTCATTATGCAAAAAAATGGTCCCTGTCATTGTTACTGTTATATACGATGTTTGTGGATGAATAAAGCTAAAGCTGCCGGACTAAAGTTGTGGAGTAAAAAGTACAATATTTGCCTCTGAAATGTAGCGGAAAATATGGAAATACTTAACTAAAGTACTAAAACTTCGGTACATTACTTGAGTAAATGTACTTAGTTACATTCCACTACTGTACCCAGGTGCTTTTTCTTCCTCTAATAGTCAATTATTTTTGATCAACACTGCTTCTCTGACAAACCTTTGCACTGTGAATAACAAGTCCAGACCTCTGAAAAGCTTGTTGTCTATAGCCAGATGCTTATTTATCTCTGTGCCGTTAGCTAAAAATAGATAAACAGCAATGCAAAGCAAGAGCTGGTGTGTTGCTGGTGATATAACAGGGATAATCAGGAAGACTGTAACTTATTCAGCCTAAACGTCATGTGCTTTTAGTTAAAATAGCACAGTGGCATCGAGTCTGCCTGTGAATACCAGGTATATTAGAGCAATAAACAATAATAAATAATGTATTTCTTGTAAAAACATATATATGTAAGGATGTGACAATGTACTATATAAGTGGCCTTTCACCGGATGTTCAGTTCATTGTTATAAAAGTCAAAGTCCTGATTCTAAAATCCGACTATACTGCTACAACACGTGCTCTCGTCTCCACTAAATTTCGCCTGTATGGCCTCTGTATACTATGACATATGGACGATGAAAAATTCATGGGCTGGTGGTTAACACAAATCTGCAGAGGAGATGGTAAAACATGAGCTTAGCAAGCAGTTTGCCTATTACATTAACAGAAGGGGCTGTCATGGGACGTATGCATATTTCATCTAATCTGATTTCATGTTTAAAGAGGGAGCGAGAAAGTGGTTCAAGTTGTGGAAACAATGACATCATACTGTATGCTTATCTGGTGACCCAACCCAATCAGGCTAGCAGGACCAAATGTTTTTAGAAGATATTATCACAGAGTACAGGTTTGAGATTTTAGCATGTTTACTGCTCTCAGATTCCCCTTTTCTGTCTCTCCTTCCCTGCAGTACAGTACATTTCAGTTTCAGCGAGAAATCACAGGAAATCTTTTTTCCCCCCATCAAACACGGATGCAACTACCTTAGACATGCAGAAACAGCCTCATAAACACACACAAAGCACAACCAAATTCAGCCACAGATGTACAAAACCAGCACACACGCACCACACTACAAAAATAGACTGCAGAACCCTGTTTATGATCAGTGCATCTGGACAATGTTAATATGTTGAAGCAATAAATAGTTTGTTATACTCCTCCCACCCCTGAGGATTACAGAAAAGGATTCCAAAAGCATTGCACTCAAAATGTTTCTTTTTAATAAAAATCAAACCAGCACAGAGTGAGAGATATTTCAAACACACGAACACTGAGCTGAGCATGAAATATATCGTCTCTGTGCCAAGGAATGAGTCCTGGGGAATATAGGACAAAATGAGAAAGAGAAAGAGGAGGAAGGGGGGGCGAGTCCTTTCAACTGCTTTGCCTCAAACATGATTGCCTCACTAACTTTCAAAATGCTGTTGATTTAAGCAATGTGCACACAAGGAGTGTTAGGTTTCCGAAGGGGCGGAGGGAGAGAGGCGAGAGGAAGGTCAGCAGTTTGGGAGCATAACCTCCAAATCAGGGAAAATCAGAAAATTGTTGGTCATAATGTTTTCCTTAACAGACGCCCAAATGAGTAGCTGTTAAGGTGCTCTGACGCTCTGCAATGTACATCTTGTTTAAATATATCACACGCAGCACCTCTAGGTCGAGCGGACACATATTTACGTTATTGCTTTGTAGCACATGCTGCATCCATGCCAAATGAACGTGAGTAATAGTCAACAGAACCATGACAGCTAATAACAAAATCATGAACCTTTGTCATCTGTCATTCGGCGCTGCAAAGACCTGGCCCACTCAAACTATTTGTGGCTTTTTTTCACAGCGGAGTTGCCTCAGTCATGCCATTATTATGGTACAGTATATAAGCCCGTCTTTATTCTTAGGCTTATATAAGAGCTTGTTTATCATTCATTATGTCAGTGTCCACACAATGAAACAAGGTCTTCAGCACATTCCTCCTGGCAAGAAATTTAATCGGGGACACAAAGTAGCGTGGGTATGATCAATCCACGCTGGCAGAGAATGCATGATAATTATAAACAAAAACTGTGTCATTACCCATGAGGAAAGCAGCTGCAGGGGTGACATGCAATACTGAACATAAATATGGATCACAGGACTAAAGATCTGGTAAACTGACGCAAGCACGGTTTTGCTCATGCTGTCATTGTCATAGCAGGGACGACCTTACATCATTGGGTGAAGTCAGAGCAAATGTTGAAGCTATCAAAGTCATTATGTACACGGCAGAGCAGCCAGAGCACGCCGATGTCCAGAAACACAGATAAATCAGAATGAGAGTACACTGGACATAAAAAAAAAAAAGAAACATATGCTGCTGATTATATAATAAATCTGTACTTGATCATGCTGTACACTTGCTGTAGTGCTGTGTTGAAACCATGACCAGGCTACCAAGAATAGACTGGATTTCACCACCAGGCTTTCATCTGATGGCTACATTTCACACAATACTGTACCAACAGGCTTGCTGAAAATCTGCAATAGCACGTTTTCTTTTCCTGAGGCCTCTTGTCTTCTCTACCCCCTGAGGTAGCCTGACACACTTTCATGAATTAGCCTCGACAAGACGGACGGCTATTAGAGCTGCCACAGCAGATTTGGCTGAACCTAAAAAGGTCAGAATTAGCATTGAGAGAAGCGTAGATGGAAGTCCAAAAATTGTTCCCCAGATCAATTTTTAACTTTTTAATATTTCACAGCTGCACAGTATTACACCTTACGTGTCCACAGCGCTGGTATTTATCCTAATAAAGGTGGATTTAATATGGCGTTTATTGCTTCTTTTGATAAGGAGCCTGCAAATGGCAGGAGAACTTTACTCAGCAGTTGCGCATGTTTCTATGTGCAAACATTCATGTGTGTGTTTGTGCCTATAAGTAAGACGCCCTTGAGGCTTAAGTTCACTTGGCAGAGTTATGGAAATTACTTGGCTCTGCTGTTTTGAAACAAATCACAAACAAGTCTCCTAGCAGCAATTCAAGCAGAAATAAAAGCCCGCTTCAAACCTAGTAAACCATCAAGTGAATAACATTACAAATCTGGTTGCCTTAGTCAAAAAAAAAACAAAAAAACAAAAAAAAGTAGAACTCCCTTAGGCTCTGAAAATAAACCTTTAGCTTAAATGTGGCTCACAGAGGAATGGCATTATTGAGCCAAGTGAATGAGCAACAGCAGCCACAGGATGTTAGCGTTGCTATTCATAACTTATTTTCCTATGCCTAAAACCGTTTTCCCTTCTGGTCTCACCTCTGTTGCTCTCTTAAAATGCAATTACCTACTGGCAAATTTACAGGAAAAGAAAAACAATGACTTTTGACCAGAGGAGCCGTTACTGTAAATGTCAAATTGATGCTGCCGCACGAGAGCCCGCTGAGCTCCGCTGTGCTACCGAGCAGAGGAAATATAAAGAGAGATGAATCACATTATTCCTTCGTTTTAGCCCAGCTCAGGGTTAATAAAATGAGTGGATTCATGAGCGGCAGGGAAAGCACAGTGAATGGCAAATAGACATGTTCCAGCACTTCAGAATTCCTCACTGGAACCACAGAATGCTTTTAGCATAGGTGTGACTGGTGAGGGTGTTTGAATGGCGGTCACTTGTGTTCGTAAACAGAAAGACCCGCCTGAGGACAAACGGACTGAGACTAACTGAAAAACATATTGAAAAACAAATGATGGCCAACTGTAATGTACTGAATTTTAGTCTTAATAAACGTGTTCAGTTTAGATGGCTTTAATTCATTTGGGCAATGGAAGGTAAAACTGGACAAACGGAAGAGTTATAGCAGAAACGAAATAGTGGCACACAAATGAATCATCTCCGCACAAAGCCAAATGATAGCTATGGAAAATGTAGCATAGACATCCTCGTAACGAGTAATAAAGAACAAATTTAGGAATCCCAATTTCTGTTTAACACTCTTTGTCTGCGTCTTCTTTTTTTAAACACTTATCTCAGTCAGTGCCAAGCCAAGAACAGGTCTGATAAAAGCCGCCTGAGTTTTGGGTTGTTTTGAAAATCATGTACCTCCACATTTTGTGATTTAGATTTATTTTTTTTTTTTTAGGAACACTGAAGGATTAGGTGTTGCTTCAGGGAATGAGAAAAGCCTTGTACCTCTTTAGCTAAACAGATCATAAAAAAATAAAATAAAGACTACAGCACTGATTTAGCATTGCGCTCCTATAACAGTGTCGGCATCACAATGGACAGTTTGAGAAACGTTCTCCTTCCAAACCTGCCGCCTACATCGCGCACAAAAAAGCAACTCCGCAGCAAAAAGCTCGGTCCGAGAGATTCGGGTGAGTTATGCTAGTAGCGGCTAATGTAGCCTCGAGCCGCTGGCCTCAAGCAGAGATGAGGAGCGGGCTGCAGAAGTGTGGTACGCTCACTTTTAACTCTTGTAACGTGTAAACAGACTTTGATGTGTAAAATCAGTGCACCTGCCCTTTAAAAAATAAGTAAATAATAATAATAATAAAAAAAAAAAAAATCTGAAACATTTACTGGCAACTGTATTTGGCTTTGGAACCCAAACGATGCAGTAGCTGTCTTTTCTTTGATACTTACACAAGTTACATTTTTAAATGGACTCAAGTGTATTTTATGGGACTTCACACAATGGAACTAAATTTCTTGGCCCAAAAAAAGTGCAAACACTGTCCATTTCCAAAAGCAGACATGACCAAAATGACATAATTGAAAGTCCTAAATGAACCGTGCTGTAAGAATGAGTTTTAAGTGCATGCTTACATGAAGTTTGATGCTTCATGGGGCAATATGCAACACTCCAGATGAGCTAATATGATGACTTCTCTGAAGGCTACAGTCAAATCTCCAGCTGCCACACTCACCAAACTCGTCACAGATGCTCTCATTCTGCAGCAGGGCGGGGTGGTCGAAGGTGTCCCGGCAGTACAGGATCCTTGTGCTTCCGCCCAACGCAGCGATGCCGCCCAGCGCCAGCACTGTGTGGTCTATGAGCAGAGAGGACGGCTGCTCTCTGAGCCGTGCCAATACTGAGCGGTAGCGGCAATACTGGGGGTAACTGAGGACCAAAACCTTCCGCCCATCCTCCTCCTGGCCTGAAAGACACACAAAATACAGACACACAGTTAGAAGGTATACCCATTTTACACATAGTTAAATTTGACATTCAATAGGGACATTTTCGGTGAAACAGAGTATGTTTTGTTCTCCAAGTGCTCCTGTAAGATTTGTAGGTAATGAGAGCACTTAATTTTACAGGACACATTCACTCTACCATTTCTCTTCAGGTTTTTTACTTCTCTATTCTCTCTCATACATCATTCATTGGCTCTTATATTCTTGCACATGTGCTGCTTTTACTACTGGCCTTAACTTGCAAGGTTGCCTGTAATGTTTAGACTTTAGGATTGTCCTACTGTAACATTTGGTGAGTACCACATGCTGTTTAAAAGGCAAATATGTGATGAAAAGAAACATCCAGCAACACGGAAACTTTTCATATACGTATTGTTTTGTGAACTCATGCCAATAATGTTTTTCATCTTGATGAATTTTCAATAATTCCTAGAAAGCAGTACATATTTGCTATATGCTAATTTGTTCACTACCAAACAATACCCAGATGTCTGAACAGTTCCGTCGCTCTTGCTACCTGATCTCTCTGTGTGTAAATGCTGCATCACATTAAGGAAGCAACCTGCTCTATTGTTACAGATAAAAAAAACTTTTCATCAAAACTTTCCCTGCTGTAATTAAACATTTCACCAAACTGACACAACACCCTTTCGTGTCTCGTCTACAAACATGCTACGTTGTTGGGCTGCATGTTTGAAATGCATGACATGCATCCATCACTGTTTGGGTGACAAGAGGAACAATTCTATTGTGTACACGCATGTGTGTGCAGCCACTGGCGGCCTGGGTGAGTAGGATGTCTTGCTCACTGCTGAACTTATAACCATCTAAATGTAGCAATCTAGTTATACCTGCAGGAAAAATCAAACAATTGCAAAAAAACAAACGACCCTAAATGCAAACTGTGATCGTACGTTACAGTTTTACACACTTTCAGACCTACGGCCTCTAGCTTGACGGCAAAACTCTGGCACAGTCGGTTGATAACAAAGCTCACGGTTTTACTCAGGAAGTAGTGAAACTGCCCTTTAGAGACTTTACCACCACATTGGGTGTGATGTTTCTACTGTAAGTGTGCAATTAATATTCCACTGACACTGTGTGCGTGACTAATGCATCATCACCTGCAACAACTAACTCCCAAAGAAATCTCTTCCGTTATCTGGAGAACTTCTAGACAGGAAGTACAGACTGTCCTGACACAATAAACTGTCATAAAAGCCAGGAAATATGCTGATAGACAACTCAAACTGTTATTATACTTATACCGTGTAAGAAGAAGACTAAGCTACAAAGCCGTTCCAGTCTGACAACATGCTGATGTTCAGTAGGGATAATGTTTACCACGCTCACCAACTTAGTTTTGTGTGTTAGCATGCTAATAATTGCTAATCAGCACAAAACTAAAAGTATAGCTGAGGCTGATGCGGATGTCATTAATGTTGCAGGTATTTGGTCATAAACAAAAGTATAGGACAAATAGAAATTTTCTCCTGATGAATTTTAAAGGGACCACTAAAGTTTTTATAATTCCCCCTGAGGGGGTCATGAATGTCTGTACAAAACTTTGTGGCAATCCATCCAATAGTTAGAGAGATATTTCAGTCTGGGCCAAAGTGGTGCTCCAACTGACAGTCTGCCAGCCCTGGCTAATAAAAATACCATAAACTCAATGTTGCATTGTCAAAACAGAAAGTATATTATGAAAAGTACAATAAAGTCATACAAATACAATGCTGCGTGTCACAGGAACATTTTTAAACTATAGTCAGAAGTCAGAAATGAGAATTCTAATATGTTATGTTGGCTGTAAAGTCACTAAAAGCCACAAGATATGCAGTATATACCTGCATTTATACAGCACTTGACATGAAGAATGAAGTGCTCTGGAATGCTTTTTATTTGTATTTATTAACAATATCTGTTCATGACATTTCCTCTGCACAATACCTGCCTCTCACACAAACCGAACCAGCAAGCTATACATATACATTGTATTAAATGTAGATTCTTTATTTTGTATCCATAACACCCTTTTCTTGCAGTATATCTTCTATATGTGAATATTATGCAAATAATAGAGTGTTAGCTATTAAGGCTGATTCAAATTACAGTTTTTATGCAGTCCTGCTTAATTACAATAGGACATCTCCTGCCACCAGCATAACAGAAATATAATAATCTATAACCAAATACATGCTCTATTATTTTTATGCAGCAGGATATGGAACTAGATAAATAAGGCACTTTAGGAGAGAAACATTTAACAAGCTAATCTGAAGGTGTAGAAGCGATATTTCACTATTCTCAAAGATGTTATTGGACCCAGTGTTTCTCCTTGGATTTTTTGCAGGAGCTCTATGTTCTGCTAAATCTTATTATGTTTGGTCTGCCTTTAATGTTTAACGCTCTCGCCATAAAACAGGCCTAACTCTTACCCCCCATAAACACTGAAAGGAAATGATCTGGAGTAGTGACATTATGTATTATCACTTGACACAAAGAGATATTTTTCATAATATAATGTAGGCCTGAAACTTGTGACTATTATTTGTCTGTCAATTATTTTCTTGATTGGTTTTATTAATCCACAAAATATCAGAAAGCAGTAAAACATACTTCCCAGAGCTCAAGAAGACATATGGTCATTTTGTCCAAATACCAGTTCAGAGCCCCAAAGTGTTTAATATCATAGAAATCTATAAGACACTGAAAATATTGACATTTTATAAGCTGAAACCACTTTTTTTATATTTGCATTTTTGCTTTAAAAAATTACTCGCAAGCTTAATTATAAAAATAGTTACCGTTTAATTTTCTGTTGCTCGACTACTTGATTAACTGACTAATAGTTTGAGCTCTAATATAATATAATCTGATCATAACATGTTCATAATCTTCTACTATGGCACTAACATATAGGTATGAAATGACACTCAGCAGAAGTAATACAACAGAGTGTAGTAGTGCACAATGACATAAAACTGGCCAAATCATAATACATAGTCACATTATGGATGTGCACTGCTCCATAATGCTTCAGTTAAATGTCACGTTTTGTAGACTCACTTTCTCTTATAGAGTGTTGTTTGAAAGTAGAGTGCTAATATTTTTCTAGCTTACAAAGCTGGCTCCATGGTTCAACAGTTGATGAAGCAGAGTCAGGCAGTTTGAAACACAATTTTTACATGAATTATTCACTGTCCTGTCTGCATTGACAAAGCCTCTGGACATGACATTCATGGGAATTTCTGCTGGTAAGTTAATATTTCAAGGGTGGCTAACCAGCAAGCTTTTCACCTTGCCTTCCTAAAGATAAAACAGGCAGATTTAAAAATGCATTATTCCATTTTTGGTGTTATTTTATGGAGCTTGAGGCTGAAACGCTGTAGCAGGCAGGAAGGACACCATTCATAACATATTTACAGCAGCTGCATTCCCGACAATCAGCGTAATTAGTTCCACTGTACTCCAATATGACGACCACTTCAAAAGAAATTATTAAAACCATTCAACCAACACACACACACAGACAGCCAATGCGGAGTTAGTTGCCACAAAGCCCACAGATGTATAAACACCCATATTCCTGCATGCATGCACATGCATATCCCACTGCAGCCACAGACATTCATCAAAGATTGCGGCAGTTGTCGTACTCAGTTACAGCTCAGAGGTAGAGCAGGCTTTGTTTCCAAATGTCAGGGATTTTATTGTAAGCGGTCACCGTCAGACTCTGCTCTTTCTCCTAGGGACCCTCACAGCATTTCACTTGATTAGATTCAATTTGGAGAGAGAGCTGCGGGGCATTAATAACTGTACAAAGGCGTTGTAAAGTATGCATGTCGGTGTGTGTGTGTGTGTGTGTGTGTGTGTGTGTTGGTGCATGTAATGTACATTGAGTGTGCGTACACTTTAAAAAATTCCTTTGTTCTTACAACCCGACCTTTCATAATAAAGGATGTCCTTATCTTGACGTAAGCTTTCTAATTGGTTGGGGCTGTGGCTGCATTGCTTAAGAGCTGGAAGACATTATGTGAGAACATTATGCAATTTGTTCTTGTTTGTTCTATTTTTTCTCTCTGTTAGTCTGTCAGTCCTCTCCTGGTGGTAGTATAGCATGTTGATCAAACAGCTGTGGCGTGGCAGATTATTTTCAGAGTGCGCCGTAAAGCTCCTGACCTCATAAACTACAATAATGTCAGGGCCATAACTGCTCTACAGGACAGCTGACGTTATAAACAGTCTGTGCAGCACTCCGTAAACTCTAATACAATACAATGATAACATATACTAATAGTTCAGTACAAAATTCAGTATTACACATTTGATGCTCTGTACAAATCTATTACACTTGAAGGGGCACTTTTACACACCAACTTGTGGAGTGCTACTCAGTCTGTGAAAACAGTTGTAAAATGTCTTCTGCAGCTCTGGAGGTGCTTTCCAGAGTCTGACAACATAACCCTGATTATGTCATAGTGATGTCATCAGGGTTGGGCTTGCACACTGCACATTTCTAACAGAACGCCTGTGTTAAAAAACCGGGGGGGGGGACATGGGGGTTTACGAGCCAGAGAGAGCCCTGATGAAAGACACCATGCAGCTTGCATTGTGGGAATTGTAGGATCCTGTGTTTTTGGAGCTCGAGTCCCCCAACTTTGTATAAGTGTCATGCTAAATTGCTGGAGTACCTCCCCCTAATTTGTGTTGCACTTATATCGTCTTAAAGCCCCCCAAAAAATTGTTTATAGAGAACTGAACAAAATGGAGAAAAACACAAATATGTATATATAAATAACACAATCAGAGCGTTACAATACAAAACAGACAGATATACTGGTGAATAGTTTGGGAGTCACAAATAGAAATGCTTTTGATTTGCTTTTCTTTTGACAGCTGAAAGACCTTGATCAGATTTATTATGGCTTGTTCATACTGCTTCTACTTCTAACTTTTATTATTGCTGTTAGAATAGCAGCAGTAGTAGTACTAGCTAGTTGGAGATGCCTACAACTAAATACTGTGGAGTGGAGCTCTGCCATGCCAGGTCTAAAAAGCCATGAAAGCACATTTGAAATCAGTGAGTGGTGTGTGTGGAGTGATATTATCATATGTCCAGTGTTATTTAGGAGTCTGGCAGCAGAACGTTGTTCAAGCTCTAGACACTTCAAGGATGAACGACTTACTCAAGTAAAAAGTGCATAAGAATAATGGAACCAGGATGTGAGAATGGCACAGATAAGTTTCACTGTGTCCTAAAATGACAGGATGTGGCTGATTTCACCAACATTCCCGAGATTAAAAAGAAGCATGACTGATCCAGTTTTGCAATATGCATACTGAAATGCAAACAGGAATCACATTTTTACATTTTCAGACACAGGCGTTACATGAGTACAGCAAGAGTCCAGTAATTATTGAACTGCTTGTGCAAACGGAGACCAATCATTAAAATGTATGTTTCAACTTAAGGTTTGAGCCATCCACCCCCTGATGTCGAGGAAGACAACTATGTAAAATGGGCGGTCTGCTAAACTCATTTGTGGTCTGGAATACCTTAAAAATGACATCACTCACAAGGAGGTTTTCCACTGCAATGCTTTTGTTCTTTATTCATAGAAACATGCTAGTGTTTCAGGTATTATTTTGACCATAGAATCTGTACAGTAATCAATACAGTGTGTTACATGTGTGGCTTTGTAGGATTGTGTTTTGTTGTGAATCATGACCCAAGGGATAAAACAGATGCCACTGCCACACAAATGAAAGGGAACTGAATTCAAAGAACGCTGCATTTGTTGATTTTCTGAAGACAAAAGCATACAAACATCTGTCAGGTGCAGCAATATTATTCTTTTAATCAAAACCTTTACAAGCAGAGATCGGGAGCAAAAACAAAAGGAGTAGTTACAGTGCAGAGGTTCTATTTTTATGCTACCGATTTGAAACAACTGAAAGGCTTCTTTTACTAAGTTGCAGCACTTCCTTGTTAAAAAGGAACATGGCGCTAGATTTGACTGCACTGATTTCCTGGCTTCCAGGCAGCTATTGTTTTCTATTCATAACCGTATTAAAATCAACTTGCAGAGACTTTAAAGTCGCTAATAATACATTTGCTCATCCATCACAGAGAACAAGCAAAATTCCTTCTTTGACGAAACAAGGGAATTTGAGAGTTATCTGCCAAACGGCAACTTTTTAATGCAAAACATGATGAAATTCAGATCATAATTTTTGCAACATCTGTGCCTGCTTCCTGTCTGTCGCCCTCTCAGAATCACTGGTTTTAGCAGCTGAATCCTGTTTCTTGGATAGGTTTGAGTCACTCGCCAATGCATGCAAGTCTTTTTTAGTTGATTTTCTTGCTGCGCTGGCATGACGTGAAACTAGTCAATTAATCAATGAGTTCACTGACAGAAAATTATCTGTCAACAATTTTGATGATTGCGTATATTGAGCAAATACTAGACACATAAAACACCTGTTTCCAGCTTCTTAAATTTGAGAATTTGCTGCTTTTCTCCTAATTGAACAGCTTGAATATTAATGTCTTCTTCAGTTTGGTCAGACAAAACAGACACACTGACTTGGGAGCGAAATCGTGATGCACATTTTACACTATTTTATGAAATTTCATAGAGTTAATGACATGGTTGTTTTTGGATAAATCATAAAAATGAACAGAATAATTCAGAAATGAAAGTTATTGTTAGTTGCAGCTCTGAGTGAAACCACCTGAAAAGAGGAGAATACATCTCAAATCTAATCTGTGTAGCACGTTTAGGAAAAAATCTGTTATAATAAGTACAAAGGATCCACAGTTAATGTGCTAAAACATGCAAAAGTAACAATATAGTCCTTTAAAAAAAAAAAAGAAATGCTGCTGCAGTCCACAGCAGACTGCTAAAGTCATTAGCTACAGTAGCTGTCATGAGACACTCTGCGCAGTAAAATACAGAACTCAATCTACTCCAGCATAGTAAAAGCAACATGCTGTAATATACGTGCACAATATTTGGTTCATAAATATGACAGAATTATATTTAACAACTCTGGATGGATTTGATATTTGTCGAGGAAATATTTGAGTGAGCCAGCTCTACCTCTGAGGAAAAATGCTTAGTAGAAAAATGAAAGAGAGGAGACTGCACTGTAACGCAGCCACACAGTGTATGAGAGAAACAGGGGTAGGAGTGAATATGATGGGAACAAGCTCTGACATTGCATTATACCAGAAGGAATTAAAGAATATTTTGTGTAATTACACCAAAGGAAACATTTCTGCCTCTCCCCCATAACAAGCCTGATAAATTTGCTCGTCGTAATCAAAATCTCAGAAATGCCGCATACAACATGAAACTCATTAGCTGGGGTTGAAGCAGCTGCTCTGCTGGATGAATAGCTTTTGCAATGTTAGATGAAACATCATTGGTATCATTGAATTTCAAACCAGGAAGAAAAAAAAAAAAGGCTGATCTGCTGCTGCATCTCTGAGATCCTCTTTTATTGGGAGGATTTCTGTAGTGGCTTTGGGAGTTGGGAATAAAACCAGTCGTAATATGAGAGCTACTGACAGTTAAAAGAAGATCTGCGCTGGCTAATTAAAACCCAAATATGACTCACGCAAAACTGTGCCATTTACATTCAACCAAGCTTAAGAATATTCAAACTGCCCACAAGCTCTGACAAGATCTTTCAGGCAAGTGTGCTCCTTTATCTTGTCGCAGACGAGCAGGAAAAAAAGCTGAAAACCATTACTCTCGTGTTCTCTGTCACCCGCTGTAGTCCTTAAATCACTCACTCGGCTCAAATTTGCCGTTGTCAACATTTCCACATTATCTCCCCGGCCAAGGAATTTACTGGATACCCCTGCTGCTTTTGTGGGGTTGGCGAGAAATGACAAGGCATGTAACCCAGAGCCAATAATGACACTTTCATATTTGATGGGGGGGGGGAGGGGGATTGTTGTTGTTGCTTTTTTAAGCACCAAAACAAGTCTGAACACGATAAGAACACTGGTGAAGAAAAGAGGGTGAGGAGAGAAAGAAAGAGGGAAAAGAGGGAGGAGAAGGTTCTTGTTTGGTATTCTCAGTCCATCCTGCAGGCTCTCTGCTCCGTGCTCTGTATTGATCTCGGAGGTTGCCCTGTTTCCATTTAGCCTCTTCTCATAATATATATCACATCTCTCCGATTCATCCACCTTCTCTCTCTCTCTCACACTCCTCAATGAAGGGACGTGACACTGAGAGGGGGCCATAGAAGCAGCAGCAGGCGCCCGATCTGGCTATTGGTTTCATGTTATTGAAACCTGACCAAATAAAGAGGGAACAGCATCTGTCAATGACACTGAATGCAAATCATGGGTGGGGGGGGGGGTGTAACATTTTTTTACTAGCCGCAACCTTGTGTTTCCCACAAAGAGAGAATTACATGAAACAATGGAATAAATTAATTGGCATGATTCATCGCTCATCCAATCTGTGAATGACTACACAATCGTGGATGAAACAAAATGTGCTGGAACATTTCGCTAATTACAAGCTAGTCTGTACTGTAAACAAAATCACTAATCACGTGAAGGATGCGGCATCGGTAAATCACTGTATCGGACTGAAACAAAGACAAAGCCACGCTCAGTGATTTTGTTCAAAGTGGAGTAATATTTCAAATGTGTTTAACAGATCAGCAATGAGTAACATGCTGCGTTAGCAAATGACACCGCGGCCGTCCGTCATCGACATCACTCACAGACACTGACTCGCCTTTCCCCTGCGCGTCATACCAACTGCAAGCTGCCTGTGCTCTCGCACACGAACACACATTCAGCCTTTTCAACGGACACTCCACCTAAAATGTATCTTTCGAGGATCATGATTTTATTATTATTATTATTATCTTTCTGAAATTTCCCCCTGGGGATCAATAAGGTCTTATGTTATTTCCTTAGTCAGTATATCAAAATACGCCAAATGTCACATATAAAACTATAAAATTGATGATCCAGCTGCACTTATGACTAATATCTTTACTAACAGATTAAATGACTACGTGTAATGGGAAACGGGTCTCTCGTACTGACAAACAAATCATCAACTGACTCTTTATTTTCCCTCAGCTCTATGGAAGGTTTCAGTTTCTTTCAGCTTACGTTTCAGTTTTACAGTCCACAGAATCACTGTTTTGGTTCACTTTCACTCACCAGCGTCGTTTTCCGCGAGAAAGACCTAAAAACCCACCGTACGCTACACATCAACTTTAGAGCGTGATGACATGTTAGTGTTGTGTTCGCAGATTGCTCAGCTACCACCAAGCTGCCAAAAGGATCAATTTATGGGGCTTAATGGTTTAAACAAAAACATTTTAATTACAAAACAGCATTTTGTAACAATAACAACTCTATAACTCAGACTCCAGTCATAAGTTCTCACAGTGGAAACAAAGTATTAAGTGACCATAGAAACTTCTCAGCAGCGTAATCCATTTTGTAATCTCAGTATGTTCCAGACATTCAGACGTTCAACAACATATTAGAATTTGAACACACAACTCTGTTGAGCATGGCTGTGTTGAGTCTGCTGTTTTGCTTACTGAGAAAGTAACTGTGCCCAGGGGCACGCTAGCAGTGTATCTAGCTGTCTGTTGCTCACAAATGGACATTTCTATGGAGGTAATTCAATCGTACCCATTGTGAATTGATCACGTCTGCCGCGCTCTGTGATGGACAAACCTTTAGAACTGATGTTAAAAAGAGTTAATGGGTGGAGCATGATTTTAAGAGATATCTAGCCTTTACATTCACAGGCCATGTCCGTGCGCTAATTCTTCTACAATAATCACGTTCCCACAAAAGGGCACTAACACCCAGAGGAAACGTTCTATTGAAACCGTACAGAGAGTAACACAGAGAGAGAGTGATACACAGAAAGAGAGAGAAAGAGAGCCCTCCATGCATGCTGGCTCCTGTTCTTAATTATAGTAAAGTACTAAAGTGCCTCATTCATTTCAGCAGGGTGGGGCAGATGTCTGTGACAAAAAAAAAAAAAGATAAAAAGAAGAAACATTTATATAATTTTCACCTCAATTTATTCAAGTGTAAGGGCACGGGGATTGAGGACACACGGCTACAAAAACAAGTACGTGCACACTGGTAGTCACACTCATAAGAACTGCACACACACAAACACAGAGAATTCAACTTCCCTCAGCTTAATTTCATCCCAGATGTTAGTGCGGTTGATGTGGGGGGGGGGGCTTGTGACTGTACCACATTTCCAAAAAACACACACCCATATTAAATGTTTTCAGTTAAACAGAGAGAGAAGAGAAGAGACGAAACAACACAAGCACTTTCCTCCGGTTGATTTATGTGATTCTATTACATTAAACATTCTTTCCCCTAAGCAGGCTCAGCTCCCTAGCAACCATCGCTCGCAGCCCTAATGTGTCTGGCACAGGGCCAGGGAAAGCTGCCTGCCTTATTGATTGCCAGATTGAAAAGTTTGCATTTAATGGGTCCTGTAATACATGAAGGAATTATTCAGAGGGGCTCCTTGTCAAAAACCCTAATTGGTTCTTTTGACTATCAAAAAACAACAGGGGCCGCGTAACAAATGAGATATCAGGAAGCTCCAAAAGGGCCCCTTTTTGTGGACGCAGATGAAATTGTATGTAGCTTCGGCCCCTCAGAGTTAGCGCAGTCATGAGGAAGAAAAGTTGAAGCCATGATTACTACGAGGTTAGAGGCCACGTTTGTCACTTAAGACGAGGAAGACAAGTTTGTGCCATGTTGATCCCCTTTTGTGTAGTGATGGATTGGCCCTAAACACTGTTCGCTGTCTGGTCCCCGGCTGCATCCCGACTAATGAAAGACTACTGCTGGGTTTTGGGGGTCAATCCACTTATGGCGTAGTCAATTCTGAGAGTAAAAAACAAGCTGCTCTGCAAGAACCCGAAATGTGCAAATACCACAGGGAGCAAATTTAATCAACTATCTTTGGTTGCAGAATCACAGCTGCCTTTTGACTGCACAAACAAGTGAAAGCCCTTCTCCATGTCTCTTTCCCTTCTCCTCAAACGAGCCTAAAAGCTTTTACACCCAGGTGATGATACTCTATCTGCTATGATGGCCACTCATTTGTCACGCGGCTCTGTCCGACACAAACTCAATTGAGCAGCTGTGATCAGAGATCTCAGAGGTTGTCACCGACGGAGAGAAAGAGGGACACAGAGAGTTTCTTCGGCTCAGCCCGCAGCAGACAGCATATCCAACCTCACATATCCTCCTCTCCAGCAGAATGAAATGGATGACATGTTTGGCTTTAAATGTATCTTTAATGGGACAGCAAGTTCCCATTTGAGCGAGGTCTGGGGGAAGGTTAGAGCAAAGGAGGCAGAGGGAGAGAGAGAGAGAGAGAGAGAGAGAGAGAGAGAGAGAGAGAGAGAGAGAGAGAGAGAGAGAGAGAGAAAAACCATCTTATCAGGAGATTGGGAATTGGGTCAGGCAAGGAATTACATGCCATTCTAGATCAAAGTTGCTGTGTGTATTTCCTCAAAGAAGGGCCCCTCATTATCAACTCAGACTTATTTCTCAGGGCGTTTACTGTGTAAAAGGTAACATGATTTAATATGTTTTCAGTACAAGAATGAAGCAAAAAAAGAAAAAAGAGCAGGAGGGGGGGAGGAATAATACTAGAGGCTATTTGGGACAGGCATGTTTCCCAATGGTAAAACTATAATGAGAAAGAGAAGGGGTGGAGGGGATGTGTTTGTTGGGTGATGTTTGGAGGGGGGGGGGTTGTCATTCAGCATGGCTCCATTGTGAATTCCTGTCATTATATAAGACCCTCTCTTTCTCTCTCTATCATCAGATCTGTACAGAGGAGGAAGCCTTTAAATAAACAGCCCGTTGAGTTAAGCCAACTGGAACCCTTTTCAATAATTACATCCAGCACAATACTCAATTTACATTGCATTTATTTAGCTGGAGGACTCGACAATGTGGCAAAGAAAAGAGTGACATTAGCAGCGAATGATAACAACTAGAGCGGTGCGCTCCCCAAGGGGAGACGTTTTAGTCTGTGGCTTAGAGAGAGACTTTACAGATAGCAATATGTCATTAAAAACCAGTGCCATCTGTTCAGATTTCTTGTTTATGTGCCGTCATTGGTGTAAAGTGTATTGAAGATACAAAAGCAAATCCCAGAAATGCAAACTGTAGGATTTTCTCTTGCATATTTTGGTGTGCAATTAGTTGTGATTACACATTATAACAGCTACCACACACACACACAAAAAAGAAAAACAACAACCACTAACAATTGTTTTCCCCCCCAGAAGCCCTAATGATCTCCGTTTGAAGTTCCCCAGCTTCGGTACTGCACAAACTGTTTTCACACGGCTGCTGTGTTATTCATGTGACACGCACAGTATCTGGCTAAACAAGCAGGTAATTTCTGATAAACTGCTACCAGCTTGGCTTTAAAGTCATTCATTCCAGATTACAGAGCACAAACTCTGATGTGGCAAACCTCCGCTTTACCAATAGAGCTGTAATCACAGCAATGCAGCACATTCAGTGTTTGTAGCCGCTTGTCTCATATTGCATAGGAAAGATAAGAACTTCAATGGAGAATATCTACTAGCACTGATAACAAGTTTATGTTCACTGGTCATGCCATTCCAAAAAAAAAAAAAAAAAAAAAAAAAAAAAAAAAAAAATTAATGCGTTTCATTTCTCTCTGTAATATTGCTGTAATTTCTTTTATTTTTTACAACCACTCGCAATGAATCAAGTCCAATATGAGTTGAACATGACAGTGGGAGATATGTGTTTATGGGCTGCTTTTTGTTTATTTTGTGAAAGCCATCACAATGTATTTTGTACACAGTTTAATAACACAGTGAGCGGAGACATGAAGTGACAACGTGAATCATAGAAATGATCTGGCTAAGGCTTCTGTTGTCTAAGAAGTCACAGTGATGACTGGCAACGTGTGTGTCACAAGACAGAGGCGACAGAAACTGGAATCAATTTGTTCCTCATAAAAAGCCAAATAGTGAAACAGCAGGTTAGTGTACTGCACATGTATGTGAGCTTCATCTATTTGCAGCCCTCCACCTACTCAGCATGTGCTTTCTCATGTTCAATAATTATTTTCAGCAAGATAAATTAAAGTTGCACCTACTACATTGGAACATTCTGTGACTGGGCTATTGTTAACTTTACATATTATCCTCCGACGCTTTGAATGCAACAGCTCTCGCTGAGTTATGGCTAAGGGGAAAATCAGGGGAAAAAACAAGACTAGCTGAATGCCTCTCATTTTGCCAAGTCCTCCTCAGGCCAGTACATAACAAGGAAACGGACTGACAGGTTGAGAAAGAGGACAGAGAGGCATCAATGATCTATTGTTTGCAGCCAAGGCGCTCCTTCCAACTCCTCTGGCGGTCAATATATCAAAGAAACCAAAATATATTACACCATCTGCACCGAGATATTTTACAAATACAAATTACGTCATTTGTATTTCTCTGGCTTAATAAAAGCATCAAGAGCAGTTATGTACCCACACACTGCTCCAACCTAATGTCTGGAATCTATCAAAGCCCCCATTGCAATTACCTTTCAATGTGGGTAAAATGCATTACCTCTGTGCTGTGAAATGAACACTATGTTATTCCTACAAGGCTAGAAGTCTATCATCCATATCGTGTACTATAGTACAGATCCTGCAGCCCGGCTCTGTGACCCTCTTGCAACATTTCTGCCTTACAGATAGACAGATATTAAGTGGATGTTGAGAAGCTAATCTGCAATCAGCAGCGAGAGCTTTTTTATTTTTATTTCTTTTTTGTTAACCTTGGCACAGATCTGACTGAAAGTGTTTTTCCAACACTGTTATACTAAGGGAGATTTAAGTGGGTATTTAATGCGAGAGCTGATTTGTTCACGCAGCCTCACAAACTGTAGAATTCAAGTTATCACTATCAACGATTCGAGCTCTATGAGACAGAGCTGGATATTTTACGCTCATATTGAGTTGGATCAGAATGAACTGTGTGATAGTAACAACAGAAAATAAACCTGAGACCTGTCACTATGTAAATATTTTGTTTATTCTTTGACGTCAGTGTCAAATTAAATGTTTCTTCACTTTCTAGATTCACTTCTAAGATAATGCAATAATCTGAATCATGTTCATGTGACATTATCAGAGATCTTTCAACCCATGCTGTTCATACTCTGTAGTGGTATTATAGTATCACACTCTGACTACATTATTATTACTGATGCATTAATGTAAGTAGCATTTCACTGTTGCAGCAGGTTGAAGCGGAGCTAATTTATACTAATACTGTAGGGTAGTTTCATATGTGACCATGCGTCATATTTGATAAACACATGTGTTTTGTATGTAAAATCTTAAATCTTTCAAGTAAATAAAACTATCAAATAAAAGGTGGAGCATAGAATACTCGAGTGCAAGTACCTCAAATCTGCCCATTCCACCACTATTCATATTAATTGCACGATGCCTCGTCCCTGTGTGTTTTTCTTAATGTTTGTTTGAACTTGAAGTCCTTTTGATTCGCACAACAGGGCATCCAGGAGAGGACGGTTTTACATGCATTCGTAAAGCAGATGGACTGGCATGCTCATAAAATATGCAGAGTTATTAATTGTACAATCTGTGATGTCTAGAATGCCTACTGAGCAGCAGCACAGAATGATCCGCATCTATCCATCTGAAGGCAGAACGTGAAGCTGCCAGGGAGAAATAAACATAAAAGGGAGACATGTACAAAAGGCAGTTCTGCAATGAAATATTAATGTTGCTGTAATACTCGAAATGAGCATCACTTTGACAAAGACAAATATAGAACTCTCTCCAGAAAGACTGCTGGTTGGGTAACACTTAAGCGTGACTCAGAGTGTACTGGTACTGGCAGTCAATTTGTTTAAGAAAGCAAATCAACACACAGGCTCAGATAAAACCTCCCTGATCCCTGCGATTTCAAGGCTTTTCATAACAAAAGAATCATAAAGACAAATCATTTAATCTAAAATAAATCTATCAGGACGACAAGCTAGTGTATTATGTGAGAACCTCACTCCCTTTCTGTCTATTTAAGATGCCTGGCAGAGGTCACATCAATAGCATCTCTGTTGTTCCAGACCTGACTAATGGAGAGAAGAGAGACAACTGCTGTAATAGAGAGACGGAGCTCTTCATTTCCTCTGAGGCCATTCTCATTGTTTAACCATCCAGCAGCCTTCAGCCCCCTCCCTTCGCACAAGCCTGAAAACACATTATGTGACATTCCAGAAATAAAATAACACAAATTATTAATGAATGTAGCTATCCAAAGAGGCTGAATTTGATTACGGTGCGAGCCATAACAGGATACGGCTTGGGTGTTGGGTGGTCTCTCTCTCTCCGTCTTTGGCTCTCTTTCTCCCATTCAAATTCAAGGCATGCTCAAACATCTAATAGATTTTTCCACCCCGGCACACAATTTACTGCTTACAGATTTAGAATTCTTTGGCTTCCGGCCAGTCAGAAGTGAATTAATGATATGAGCACATCAGTGAGGAAAAACAGCTTGTGATTCTCTCTCTCCTACAGGTCTGAGCATAATGAAGAAGATACTGCCATAAACTCCCCCTCCCTGCACCGACACCACCAAAACGAAAAGGGAAAAAAAAAAAAGAGAGAGAAGGAGAGAAAGGGGGGGAGGGGGGGTGTGAGAGGCACATAATCAATACAAACACTCCATTAAATTACCTCAAAAGGGATTTTGGACAGTTTGTAGAATTAGTTCTGTGGGAAAAAAAAAAAAAGAAACAGAAGTGGAAGCAAATATGTTTGAGGGGCGGAAAGCAAACAAGTGCAAACGATACAATCTGCCACATATTCTCAATGGAGGAGTACAGTGTGGTGTGTCTTACAGAAGCACTGCATTCTTCCTCTGTCTGAGTCACAACATACCATTACTCTTGTAACACCGTGACATGTTCCCTTTATCTATTCCAAGAAACCGCTTACTCCTTCCCACGTCGCAGTCGAAACATAAAACCTTTTCACGTATGATAGTGAGTCAAAGTGCCAAACATTGTTCTGTATTGTCAACAAGAGAAATCAACCATGAGGAGACAGCATCTGTCTGTTTCCTTATCACCAGTTCCTACCCACATAAACATTTGGTGACGCCCTGAACAGTCTCTGAAAAAGGGACAGAATCAACCCTCTACATCAAATTGAAATGTTCCGACTGAAATATTGTCGGGATATCAACTCGGGAATATGTGCCAAGACTGGCATACAGATCAGATGTTGCATCAGAGGGAAATACAGTGGTTCTAACCCAGAGCGGGCGAGACTGTAAAGAATCTTGAAATGCAGTGATATCGCTCCGTGTCCAGCTGGCCTACTGCACCTTCCAGCTCAATCAATGTATGTTTAGCTCGGATCACATAAAGGGATGTATTAGTGCGTCCTGAATCCAGACTACACTCCAATTCTGAGCAGGTTTTGAGTAAAATGTATTTAGAATAAAAAAAAAACTTTTTGAGCGTGCTGTTAAAGTAGACTATTGTCCCACAATGCAATGCCAAAAAGAAATTGAGGAACCTTATCCCAGCTTTTTAATTATTAGGCAATTTTGCAGCTCAGTTGGTAGAGAAGGTCGGCCATTTATCGTAGGTTTGGTGTTTTGATCACCCCTGCAAAATACTGCACCTGCTCCTCATGTATGGAAATAAATTAAATATAAACTGCTCTGGACAAATGAATGTAGTGTAGCTAAATTATACAACATGCACAGTAATAAAAGGTCAGTTATTATGGCTTATGGGGAGAAAAAATCCACACGGTCGTTCTTTTTATATATAAAACTCACAAAGTGCATTCCAATTCAAATCTATCCCGTCAGATTTTACTGTGGACACTGATGGAGATATTGGATGGAAAACATCAAAGCAAACCATTTGCAGATTTTCATACAGCAAAGAGATGCACGACCAACATGTCTTTCCTTGAATAATAACTGACCTTCATTACCATCACTAACTGAATGTTCCATGAAAATGCTCACATTTTCTCATATCTAATGCGTCATGCACCCTCGCTGACTTTAGTGTGAGCCACCGTATAAATATGTTGGGTCAAATGGCAGAATTACAACAGTTTTAATATGCACCACTGCAAGAAGCATCTGATAGCTTAAATATTTGTCAGAGATAACAACACACCCAATAATGTTATTTTAGTGATTTTATGGCACTGCAAGGTGCTGCAGCACAAATATAACATAAAAGGTTCGAGAGGAAGGGCGACTGCTTTTGCAATGCCCTGTACATTTCATTCCTCTTGCATGGTTAGTTTTCCCTGTCAGGATGTTTTCTCATAGAGCCCTGATCCTTTCAGTGCTGAAGGATGAACCAGCTACAGATGATACTATATGAGAGGGCAGGAGTCAGGAACACCATCTATGTTCTTTGAATGCAGGAGTCACAAACTATGACCTTGTATAATCCACCACCACATCTCAACTCACAATCTGCTCACTGGTTTCCGCACTGAAGGCTTGAATTGGAGAAAGACAAGATAGTAAACCTATTGAGCTATTTTGTGAGCAAGAGCCATCCTTTGTGGGTTTTTTATTTTTTTATTTTACAATTTATTATTTTTCTTGTACAGCTCTCCGTTTCTCCCAGCACAAGCCAACACACTGTATCAGCAGATACAGCTCTCCAACACTTGGCCTCCTAGTATACGACCAGAAACCAATTTCAGCAGGCAGCAATGAAAAAAAAAAAAAAAAAAGAATCAGGCCAGTTCTCTGGGGAGAGATAGAGGGGCAGAATGTAAACTTCCCTGGCAAGCCATCCCTGGTGGATTGAACTGTAAGAAGAAGCTCTAATGCTCACTTCAATACAAGATAAACTGAGTGGACAGTTTGTATTACCTGATTAAGTGAATTACATTACAGATTATGTAAGGACTGCATAATACGATAAATCACTCTTCATGCACTCGTAGGAATGTTATTACAGTCCTCTTGGCTTGGAATACTGTATGTGGGAATCTTATGTAATTCAATCGAGTTATTTTTATGCAGTATGTTTAATTAAATGTCTTGTGTTTTATATGTGGGCCGCAAGAAGACCGATTGCAGATTTTTTAATACATACTGTGTATGGTAAGCATGGAGCTACCGTCAGCCGCTTGTGAGCTTTAGCGCAGAGAAAAACAGCAAGAGGAAACAGCCGGGCTCTGTGGCAACCTCACAGTGACAACAAGAGGAAGGAGATAGTAAGAAATAACATTACAAGTGTAAAATCACAAAGTGTCCTTTTTTGTACTTTTTGTAGGGATTCAACAAACAGGATATAACATGTTGAGTAGTTTGGACCAAGCTAGCTGTTTCCAGTCTTTATGCTAAGCTAAGCTAACTGGCTGCTGGCAGTAGCATCATATTTCCTATACAGGCATTATCTTATCATAAGTTATGTTACGTCCTTTTCCCTTTTAGTGTTAAAAAGAAAAGTTGCATCATTCTTGGGGCCCTGTTATTCTGCTCTTTTGAAACACTGCGTTTCAAAGCCTGGCTAAAGCTGGAATTTGAATTATGATACCAATCGTCTCTATGCCTCACAGGTTTTAAAGTCGCAGCTGTGGAGGCTGCAGGACAGCAGCAAAGGTCACTTGTTTCTCTAATTCATTACTTTACTTTGCGCAGGCACTCTTTATGCAATACTGAGGTCGGAACAGAGCTTTGTTCGTCAAACCATAACGCTCAATGCAAATCAAGAACAATACAACCGTCATTCTGCTATTTGAGACACATTTGTACTGTAGTATATCTCAGATGTTGCCTGTGAGACACAAATCCATAACAGTGCACTTAATTCACATTGGCAGCATGCCAGGAAAAGTTAGGATGCACTTGGAAAAAAAAAAAAATAAAGAACCGTTTCCCTCGATAACAATGGCACACTTTATTGCTCTTTAGCTCACAATGGTTTTCTGTGCAGCTTGTGGTATTGCTGCGGTATCCTGTTATGGGGAACAATCCAATTCCTCTAACATAGTTAGATCAGCCCGAGAATAACAATCAGCAAATACATCATTCAAGTACTACAGCGAGCAGCCACCTCAGGCTATTCTTTTTATAAATACAGTCCTAAAAAGAAAGTATGGCTATAACATAAAAAAGTCAGTTTAGTCAACGAGCCAACATATTACACAGAATTACAGACATTCAGCTACAAGACGCTTTAAGGGTGCTTTTATATCTGATCTACTGCTGCTGTGGCATGAATATTTCATTCGGGTATTCAGCAGCATTGCAGTGGCATATTTCATATTTCTTTGCAAACCCCTGCTCAGACTAACATGCATTTGCCTTGTTGAATAAGTGATCTCTCTCCCAAACTCTCTCTGCCCATCTCATATTGTTAGACCGTCAACAACTGACACATGCCAAAGATGTAGTAAACAAACAAACAAATGGATAAGTGAGTGCACACAACTGATTGTCGGCATGTAGCATGCGTGCATGTGTCCATCTATGTGTGTGTGTGTGTGTGTGTGTGTGTGTGTGTGTGTGTGTGTGTGTGTGTGTGTGTGTGTGTGTGTGTGTGTGTGTCTCTGGTGCCCTGCCAGAGTCTGAGCCCGTTCTGCTGAGTGGGCAGATTCTCTGGCAGAGTGTCCCATCGGAGTGACAAGTGCATTTAGAAACAGCCTGATGGAGTCATTAACGGCAGAGCTGCTCATTAGCAACACACACACGCGGTGCACAAACACACACACACACACCACCCCTCAGTAACAATAGCGTCATCGCCAGGTTATTACACTGACAACATAGAGATCGATAAAATCTGGACGATACAGCACATTTATAGAAAGCTTTGATATGGAACATAATATCAGTTAAGAAGCAGGCTGACACACCTCATTATGGAAGCAAGCGATCACACACACATACACACACAAGCACGATCAAACTATATTGATTACTGGAATAATAACAAAGCATCCATTATTGATCCTCTTGTCCTTTTTGTGTATGAGATTCAAGTAAAGTCGAGTAATCAAGGGCATTACAACATTCCTGGAAGATCCCGAGCAGAAAACAGAGTCATCAATAAACCACCCGCTTCTACGAAAAAAAGGCTCATATTTTTAAGCCTATAGCAGTTTCACTTCCACATGGGCTTTAAGCATGAAATATGATAAATGACTATAAATTAATTAATAGATGTTTGTAAAGCTAAAAAAAATCTGGCCTTACTCACCACGATACATACTTATAACCTGACGCACTGCAGTTGTGATGGTATTTGCTAATCTACATTATACCATTATAATCAGCATTAGGCATTACATCACAGCCATGTGAGAGAGGCAAATAAGTGGGAAACGGCTTCAAGGGGAACATTATGTTCTTTCTGATTATTAGGATCGAATGCCAGAGTTTCCTATTTGCATTGGATGAGTCACCCATAGACATATCCAGCATTATGTTGGGCCTGACTCATGGGTAGTGCTGTACTGGGAACCAAAGAGCCCGGTGCAAGAATCAAACAATCACTGACACTTAATGGCATCGTGTACATGATGAATATGCCAGACAACCATTCAGACACACACAGCAATTATCCTTAAAGCTCCTGAGATACACAGCAAATTACGATCTGAACTGAGGGATAAGAAGGTGTAAGAGGTGCCGTGGACTGCAATTTGATGTGACTCATTTAAAAGATATCACCAGCTGAATTATGTGATTTTGTTTGCAATGCTGCCTTTGTTGTTGTCACGCTCGGAAAACAGAGCTGTTCTACCGTAGTATGGTAATGCGTTGGCAAACATACTGCCATTACCTCTGGCCTGCTTCTATTAGTGTGATTCTCAGCTCATTATATCGGGAGGAATTCCAACTACATTCCGATGAATTACTCCAGTCAAGACAACACTTGTTAAACCAACCAAAGGACAATAAACATAAGTTGATTTATGGCGGAGACAGGACACAAATACATAAACATTCAACACGGCAGCCCAGAGAAATTGGAAACAGGGCAGTAACCTTTTCGAGAAAAGAAATGCTTTAAAAATAACCACAAAGACTCAAGGAAATTGAGGTTTCTGCTGGCGCTCACCTAGCTGTGCCCTCTCCCTCTGGACATCCTTGAAGTTGAGTCCGCTGGTCAGGGTGCTTTCTCTGTAGCGATGGAGGGCCTCCCGCCTCCCGTTGGTCCCTAGCTCCCGGAGCACAGAGGGTTTGAGAGGCTCTGCCTTCAGACAGTGGGCCCATCCTGAGAAGTCTGGTACAGTCCACTTCACCAGGTCCTCCAGCCGCACAATCACCTTCTCAGACACTGCAATTACCTCATGCTGAAAGGAAGCAGGGCAGAATCCCAATTACAATCAGAAGCACATAAAAGGGAGTTACATAAACGCAACGTTGCCACGGTCATGGATCATTCACTTTGGCCACAATTTTATGACTCTGTGAAACAGTTTTGTTGAACAGACACAAACATTTAAAATACAGCACATCTGCAGGTATAGGTTGAAATTGAAAACTACCTTTGCTCTGTAAATAACTTGGGATTAAAATAATAGAAAACAAAAAAAAAAAAACAGACAGTTACTCCCAGTACTCCCCTTTTCTCTGCAGACTGAAAAGGTGCAGGCTGAAGCTGCAGTTTATTATGCCTACAAAGTATCATACCATTTTTATTATTACTATAGCTACTGTACAAATGCCAACATGCCATTCTGAGCAAACATTTTGATAGTTGTCCATAAACTTATCAAACAGTGTGCAACACATTTTCAGTTCCTCACCACAACCCTTTGTTTTCTTAACATACATATTCCTCTTTTGGGTACTTTCAGGTCATTTGTTCTTGCCATTATAAATGATTTATTAAGAAAACGGTTAGCCGTTTCTTAATAAGTAGTTTTGTTTACAATTATAGCTCTCTTTTCTAAATATAAAACTTGGATTTGTATTTGTTTTAGATATACAATGTCAGTATCAATGTCATGTGGATTTACTGTATATACTACTGGTTAGATTAATAGTAAAATACAGCATCATACCATATACGTGTATCATGGGTTTGTTTTTGTTTAACACTCTAATCAGCAAAGCAATTGTCAAATAAATGTAGTGGAGTAAAAAGAACATTATTTCGCTATGAAGTGTAGGAGTACAGTAGAAGTGTAAAGTAGCATGAAATGGAAATACTTCAGTAAACTTCACGTACCTCAAATTTGTACTTAACTACAGTACTTAAGTAAATGTATTTAGTTACATTCCACCACTGGTGAGTAATGTGTGGCAGCATATGGTGATCATAATCAGGGTCAAAGTTTGGGTACAAAAGAGCATTAAAATAAGGGTAAAGATCAGAATCTAAATCCGAGCTAGTAGAGGAAACAGGACAAACAACAGGACGCCCTTATTTATCAACTAAATTGGTATGTGTGTCAAGCAGCATTACGGCTGTGGATGCACATTAATGTAAGTAAATTATGGCACCATGAATATGGATGATGTGGATGATTGCTGAATTGAATTTATGCCAGCAGTTAAATCAATGTCAATGAGGACGTAGCTGTTTTGGACTTTTTGATTAGCATTTAGGAAGTCAGGCGCCTGATATTCACCATGAATGTTGAGATGTTACGCTTTTTAAATCACAAGTCACACTTGGTGCTTATGATTACACCTTCAGTGTGTGTGTAGAGGAGTAGAAGAAATGTAATTTGTTGCAGCGAGAGAGTAATGAATGAGTGTAATGAACAGGAGGAAGCTGTGAGCCGGTGGTCTCCCTGACACACAATAAAGCTAATGTGACACTGTCAGGAAACTATAAATGAAACTATTATAAATAAACTATAAATCTATAGCGGTGATGTGCATGGCTGACACTGATGTAAGCTGAATAAAGCTGTGGCGGCTTTGTGTACATACTTTAGTCTGTTCAGTTGGCTTACTTAATAAGATTTGACTTCTCTCCAGTACGTGCCTCCTAAGGTTGATTCAATCCCTTTTAATAGCCTAATTCTCATACTCGAAGAACTACAAGTCCAATGCAGAGGTAAGGACACAGAGATGCTTAAATGCATTTCCATTTGAAGGGCATATGCCTGAAGTGTTTGTTACCAACTGAGTGGAGTGGTGCGCTGGAAGATGGCTATTACAGAAACAGAGAAATCTGGAGGACAGATGTGTACAGGCAAAAAAGCAGACGGTCTGAGTAGGTCTCTGATGTTTACCTTGGTTATCGCCAATTTACCAGGCATAATGTCTGCCTGTACACATTTCCCCTTAAAGAGCCTGTATATTACTGACATATTGACATTTTTACGTGCTGTACGTATGAATGTAGAGAGGGTGGACGCCATAAAAGCTACACCTATGCCATCTAATAAAAATCCCAAGTAACAACTCTGCAGTAAATCCTTCCTTTGTGAAGCTTAAAACGTCAAGTGTTTTTAAGCTGCATTTCCCGTGCTTTAATGTGTTATTTCTAAAGGTTCCTGTTGTTTTGTTGCCATATTCTGAAAACACACATGACTTTTCAGCATTTCAGATTCTCTCTGAGCGCTCTGTCTTTACAATTACCCACATTCAGTTCTCAAATCATCGGCAACTACAGGCATATCAAATCCCTACCAGTTGGAGACAGTATTTCCTTATAAAGGAAAAGCCTGCGAGGGATAGCTTGATATAGCTGTGCCTCCCTCACTAAGTAGAAACATCAAACATGGGTTTTCGGTCTTCTTATAATGAGCTGTCTTCAGCTGTCAAGTGGTGGCGGGTGGTTGTAACCGGCTTTCCATGCAATGAAAAACTGACTGCTGTTTCTGCCTTCAGAAAAGCAGGCCATTTGAATAATGTAAAGCAACAGTAAATAGCATTCAGCCTGCAGCCAAAAACCACATTGTACTGTATCTCCACAGAATTAACTACTGTACTTTGATGCGATCTCCTGACAGCACATGCACAGACAAAACCATGAAACATTTCAGTCGAGTCCATTGGAAACAAAAATAATGCACCGAGTGTTACGCTGCTGATGTACGAGTCAAACAGCAACACTTCAAGTAATTCAATAGCACACCAGAGCCAGAAAACACACGGCAACAGCAAACCTTAAAAACACACAGCCATTCCCTCTATATCTATCAGCTGAATGACACGGTGCCTTGTGAGTGTCAACAGTTCCTGTTTGGGGACTTGTTCGGCTCAAGAGCGAAACACAACAGGTGAGAGCAATTCAGCAGCTGTCAACACAGTCAAGAATATAATCAGTCTATGAACGCAGCCACAAACTACACCTATTTTTTATTTTTTACTTTACCAGCCAACTTTACACCTCCTGAAATCTGTGGGCTGCTGTGTTTTGCGGCACATAAAGTCAGGAAATCGAATTCTGGCTTGTGGCTTGCATAAGTCCTGATATTTGATTGAGAAATGTTTATGCAAATACTGTAGAATTAGGAAATGAGCTGTGCTACCATGAAAGGAGTTTCTGAGAACCAGCCAACCCAGTTGGTTATTGAGAAATGATCAGAACAGCATTGCACCAGCCTGGTATGCCACTATGAAATAGAAGACTTTCTTAGAAGAATTACTACCAATAACGAGAAACAGACAAAACTACACGGCCGCAAGCAATGATTGTTTTCACTCTTGTATAATCTGTTGATTCAATTCATAATGAACCCAAAGAGACGACTTCAAATTACTTTGTCCACTTCTCTTATATTTTATAAACCAATCAATGAATCTAGAAACTGCCAGTAAGGCCACCAATTGTTTCAGTGCCAGGCAAAACTCCACCAACATGAATCTCTCCAGCGGCATTCAGGGGTCGTCTACTCACCACTTGGATTTTTGGTTTCAAAAGATGCGCTTTAGAAACTTGCTCTTCTGGAAATGCCGCCCATCCACACGGTCCTGTCATTTCGAGTTAGGCAGCTGATAACTTAGCAGAGCGGCAGACACAGCCAGCAGGCCACTTGATAATATAGGTCAGAGGACTGCGAGCCCACAGCCAAGAGGTGACACTCCACATCAGCAACATACCAAACAGCCTGGTGTTATCTCAGTGACACTTCCTACACAGATGCATTAAGAGCATTTATACACTCTGAATCCTGCACTAAACGTCTTAATGTACAACCATAATTTTACCTCAGGTGCATCAATAAATGCACATAATCGCTAACTGCTCATTTGATGATTTAGTTCAAATGCAACGCAACACATTAACAGCCGAATGTTACATTATGTCTCCGGTCTTCTATCTATAATTCATGTTATTACTGCAGCTGCATGATATCTCCAAAAACATTACTGAGGGAATTTATTGCTATGACTTCACATAATGGACTACAAGTGGAGAAAGAAAAAGAAAAAACAAAAAACAGACTACTGCTGTGAAACTGTAGATAACTCAGTCCCAGCAACCCATGACTCTGGCAATCTCACTGAAATTAAACTCGCTAAAATCCATATCATAACAATTTATATGGATGCGGCAGTGTACGGGTGGCAAAACAGAACATATGGGACATTCTCAATTCTATATTCGATGATCCAATTAGAAACAATGCACCCTGAAATATCTCATATCGCTCTGAACAATTCCCTGCGAGAAATCCACGCCACTGTGCGCCAACCGTGAGGGAGACATTCCTGACTGTCAGCGTTCTGCGGCGGAGCGTCTCATCGCTCGGACAGGACTTTCAGCTTGGGAGTCGAGGGGTGCACGCTCCCTGTGGGTGGGTGTCTTTCTATACTGTGGGTACAGACACACACACACACACACACACACTGCTCCTGTCATGCTGGGAAGGTTTCAGCCTGCTGCCTCAGAGAGGTCAGCACTGGAATTCCTAAGGCCAAAGGAGATTAGTAATTGAGTAATGGACATGGTGACATGGACAATGAGGGAAGAGAGAGAGAGAGAGAGAGAACGAGGGTATGAAACACAATATGAGTTCATTATCTACCTGCCCTCCCCATGACTGACCTTGGCTTCAGTGTCCCAAAACAAACTTATCTGGGAATTAAAAGGGAGCTCTGGGGAGTACGCCAGGGACAATTGAATTAGAATATGCTTTTTTGAGATGGCCTCAAGACTGGAAAGAGTTCAAGGTGCAACATTTAAAAAGGTGAGAATCATTGTACATAATGTTCTGCCACTTAATGCATGCAGCTTATTCATATGAATAAAAGTTGCTGTAATATCTGCAGGGTGCTGAACTCATCTTTTATTCACTGATTCCATTAAGAGATTGCTCTTACATGAGCCGGGGTGATATATGAACTTAGCATTCTTTCGCGGTTATAACGACAGAGAAAAATAGCGAGATAACAGGCGTTTTTCGAAGCCTTTCTGAACGTGGGTGAGGCATCCATCATGTAAGGTGACACCACAAAACAGCGGCGTCAGCCCCCTTGAATCACCGCATCTTTCTACTCTTTACATTTTAGCAAATGTACACACAGGCTATAGAAGAACGGCTTAATGTATGATGATTCCACATGCTCCATCTAAGAAACCGCCCTTAAGAATGAAAAATATTGGCTGGAGTATTAAGCAAGAGCTTCTCATCTGCGGCTGCATTCTCCTCATAGGTTATAATAACGAGCCGCTGTAGCTGGGGGCACTGGAGTCATGCATCAAGGCAAATGTTTGCCTGTTCAAGTGGTTAGTCAATGACAAAGTGGAAAAAACTGACTAAAGAGCATCAAAAGCCTCTTTTGTGTTGACAAACCCAGGCACTGTTGTAACATATCATTACTTAGGGAGCAAAGACACAACAGTTTGGCGAAAAGAATCAGACGATTGCAAAGGACGAGAATGACAACTCCTAAACCAATGGGAAATGTTAGTGGGGTTTTTTATAGCCTTTGAAGTCCAGGGTATTCCATTTTAAAGGTTTTAAATTACACTATCCTAAAAAGCTGGTAATAATTTACATGCTATTTCAGCAATGGTGAGGAATTCACTGGAGGGCAGTGTTCAGAGTTAATGACTTGTTCTGCAGCAGGAGGAGGCACACATGCACAATCACAGCCCCCCCCACCACCACCTCTAAATTCCTGCCATTGCCATTGTTGTGTGAATGGGGAGATGTGGTATAATGCACAGACTGGCCAAGCCAAGGATGGATGTTCTGTAAAGATCACTGTAAAAATGTGACATATTATATTTACACTCGAGTCATTCAGCAGAATGACCTTATCCATCAAAATGCTGGTTGCATATCTAAGCCACTTACACTTAATTCAACTAGCATCCCAGATGCCTGAATTACCCATTCAGGGTTTTTCCCTTAGGAAAAATCAAAGAAGCAGCAAATGAATACAATCTAATTTCCCTACAAGCTGGCTTTCCAAGCACTGAAACACATGCATGGACTACTGCCATGTACTGAAGAAATGGCTCTGGATGCATGCCAAAGTGTTTTCCACAGCAATCAATACTGGCCTACTGCTGCAGTCCCCAGCCTGTCTGTGTGTGTGTGTGTGTGTGTGTGTGTGTGTGTGTGTGTGTGTGTGTGTGTGTGTGTGTGTGTGTGTGTGTGTGCGCGCGCGCCAAAGCCTTGTCAGCTAGACGGACAGAGTAGAGGAGAGGAGAGGTCAGATGAAATCAGAGGTGATGATAATAGCACATTAATATAACGTGATCCAGAAATATTCTCCGCAGTTGTGAACTCCCATTAAGAGCGCCTTGCTGTATTTGCACTAAAGTGGGATATATCGTATAAGATAAGCATAAGCAATTAACCGCCTGGAGCCGAGTGTACAATAAGTGGGTGTTGTGTGGGGTGAGCTGCTATCTGCTCACGCCGTACAACAGCTCTCTCCTGAAATGGGGAGTCCAAAAACAGAAAGTATTGCAGCCGGCGAGCGGTACCAGCAGGAGAGGCAGGCCATTTGGAGTGAGAAGAAATAATGTGTCACTCAATGAGTTTTAAAAAACACATGTGACTGTTTAGTCGGTGGCAGTTTGCAGGCAGACAAATAGAGCAGAGGCCCCGATAGAGGGTTTGTCATAATGGGTGAGCAACTCAACACAAAGCCTGTTTAAAGAGCAAGCAGAGCTCAACTGGTGGGGGTAAACATTGCTTGTCAGGCTGACATACAATGAAAAATAGAGCTTCCTCCACGTATGCACTTAATTAACTCACAATAAACAGATTCCTAAATTGTCTCTGGGTCTGTTTAGCAACTATTCAGCAGACGCGGGCGCAGAGAGTTAGATTTATTCAATGAATCATTATTTCTATTTCCAGCCAAGCGCCGACTGGATTTTAAAGCTGGCTGCGTTTAAAAAGAAATTGACCTCCAACCCTGTGACAGAAGAAAAACAAGCACAGTGGGTCATGGGTTGGTTCCTCTTGTCGCTGCGCCGCAAAACACGCCAAACTCGCAGGAGAGGGTGAGAGCAAACAAATACCTTAGAAATAACTAGGAAATTACATCATCGCTCGGCACTAAGAATACGAGTGAATCAGTAATCCACATGCAGCGAGCTATTTCAATACAAGGCAGTTCATGTTGTCTTGAAAAAGGCCGTGCATTTTGGTATTTGGTGGATACTGGCTTCAGGCTTAAGATAATAGTTATCTACAAGATACGAGGTGTGATCTCACTGGGAAAGGGGGCGACAAAGCGCTGGCTGTTTACATGTCAAATGTCAAACACTGTGTCTTGTTTTACGTTGTGCGAAGACACTCGAGCGTAAACCGACATGATCTAAGAATAAATGTCATGAGACTCAATGACACCAGGTTGTGGCTTTACCTCGCCACGCTGCCTGTGCTCATTTGGCACGAAAAACCTGTGTGAAAATAGCACACTTCCTGAGAGCTGCGAGTTATCAACTTCATATCTGCGTGAGTCACTAAGCTAATTTGAACTCCTGATTTCCAGCCAGTCAATTACAAATTTACAGTTCAGTGTCGCTCCACGGCCATTAATCTGCCTTTACAAGCTACCAGAGTCCTGAGGGGAAATGACCAATGTGCGGTTTACAAACTCCACTTCCCAGTGAGGCTTAGAAATGAACTCTCCCCTAATGTTTACACTTTAAAAACAAACACATCACTCGGCTGCAGTATTTATCAGCCAATGAGTTCTAACATCACAGCTTTCTGTGAGGCTGGTTTACCCTTCCTGTTTGTTTTTTGGATTACGGGGGTTGCATCTGTACTCGCTCGTAGCTGACTCATGCGGTGCAGATTAGTGTTACGGGGCAAAGTCAGCAAGAATCTGAATGGGCTCAGCGAAGGTCATAAACTGGCTTGAAAGTTGTCAGGGCAATTTCCACTGTGTAATATACAGTAAGTAGTCCGATTTGCTGAGAGCAGGAGGTTTGACAAGCCCTTTAATTGAGGTCAGCCTGCAGGCACCTACACTGCACTTAAACATATCATCCCCAAATTATATCATTTCATAGTCTGGTTTATTCTATAATCAGACTGCAGCTTCAAAGCAAGTGCATCTGTCTCTGGTGGTGCTGTGATAATTAATGCAGGGGAAATTGCTTTAATTCCTCTTTTGACTTTACTCTGTTATCAAATACACAAACTGTGTTTCACTTTATGTCCCAAATTTTTGTGCTGCTGCTGCTGCTGTTGTTGTTGTCGTGAGATGTGATTTGCATGAGCAGTGCAGCCCTGCTGGCAGTTAATATAATATTTTCCAGATCTACCCAATGAGCTGGAATGCACGCGCTTTGCAATGCAAATAAGTCTTTGGGAAAAAGGAGGGGGGGCGGAGCCGACGTGTCGTTGCGCAAGTGTGGCCTCAGAATCTGCGATGGATGCACTCAAAAGTAATGGCTGAATAATTGCAGCGTGTTAAAGGCTAAACGCGAGAGTAAGAATTCTGCCCCAAAGATGAGAGCTGGTCTAAGCGGCTGGCCATAAATAGCCACCTTTCTCATGAAAGGGAAATGTGATAGCCACTCTATTACTCAAGAGGAAAGAATGCAAGTAAGCCATCAGCGGAAGAGTCGAGCACAAACACGGTCTTTGTCCTGCCCCATAAACAATATCACAGGGGCTGCGATCAGAAGCAGGGAGCAGAGTAATTAAAGTGCTGAGGAATATCAGAGAGACAGCAAGAGAGAGAGAGAGAGAGAGAGAGACACACACAACAAGTGCAACCTCTCAGCATCAGAGCAAAGCCGCCCGGTGCAGCGATGTAACCGGATCACAAGCGCCACATTACGGCCAACAGTCAATCAGCGGAAACATCACGCGAAGCTCGGAGAGCGCGAGCGGCTGAACATCTCTCAACATCAGGCGGCGTCGCCGCTAAAAACCTCCACCGAGCCTCGAACCGAGCCTCGTACCGAGCCTCGAACCGAGCCGGGCTCGACCCCGCGCGCAATATCCGACCCACATGTCAGCATTTTGACACGCTTCGGCCCAGAAATGAAACGACTGTTGCGGATTTGTGGGCGGGCCGCGGGGGGGGGGGTGTGTTGTGGGGTGGTTGGTTGGGGGTGGGGGGGGGGGGG
>JAVQJF010057565.1:0-24717 GCA_036023855.1 Gadopsis marmoratus
TTGAAGAGGGCGGCCATGTGCTCCGGCTTGTCGAAGCTCGTCCTCATCTGGGTCAACACCTCCATGTTTTCAACCACCAGTTTCTACGTGGAGACAAGCACAGAAACAGTTAGCACTGAATCAAACTGGGACATCTTGTTTATGCAGGAGAATTACCTTTATTTTATTTCCATTACTCATTTTATATGTGCAAACTGGTTCACACTCAAAGCTAATAGGTTGCAAGTCTTTTACGGTTTGCATTTGTTGTATATTTATTCTGTTATAATGCCCGCTTATCATGCTACTTTCTACTTCTACTCCACTACATCTCAGAAGAAAATATTGTTTAACTGCAACAATAAAATCCTGCTTTTACATTAATACATGACTAACAGTTATTGTATAACAATCACAAGAGCAATTTTTTCAGCATTGCTTTTAATACATTTTCAATGCAGGACTCTTCTTGTAACAGAGTATGTTGCAGTGTGGTATTGGTACTTTATTTTAGGATGTGAATACTTCCTCCACCACTGGTGGAAAGTAGTTTCTGTGATAAAAAGGTTAAAATATTTTGTATTTTGCATGTATGAGTATAAGTCTGATACCGTAGTAGTATGTATGCATTACCTTCAGCTCAGCGACCTGTGATGAGATGTGCCACATCAGACTCTCACTGAGGAACTTCATCCCGTACGGCCCCAGCAGCTCAGACAGAGAACGCATCTCTGAAAACACACAAATAATCACAACAAATACAACTCAGATATTTTCGGCAGTCAACCCAAGAACACGCACTTTCATTTTTGTCCAATACTCATCGGCAATATAAAGTATTCACACAAAGCAGTTTGTGTGTGTGTGTGTACCAGAGATGTCGGAGTATTCCTCAGCGTTGAAAGTCAGCTCGTTCTCTGTGGGCAGGTTGACGAAGGCCTTCATGGCGGGGAAGTAGGCGATGTGTCCGTTGCTGACCTGACGGAGCAACGTCTCCAGGTACCTACAGACACACACAAAAGTGAGCAACATCACCGTGTCTGAAAACCACAAGTGAATTGCAGAAATAAATCTGTAATTGTGTTGCTAAACATTTGACTTGAATCCATCTGTAGGGGGTTTCTGTGCTAACAGCAAATCTCATTTTCAGAACACCAGGCTCAGTGAATGGCTGCCTTATACAACGATGCACCAATTTCGATTGTTTTACTGAGAAGTGGAAGCCCTGTAGCTCCTGAACTTACCACCCAAATCAAAGAGAAAATAACATACAGTCATGAACTTTAATGGCAAATGCGAGAACAACAGTCCTGCAGTTTCAGTGCTCAGATAAGTAAAGTCTGGCACTTAGTTGTCTGAGCTGCAACAGTATTCCCTGCAATAATAAAAGATGATTTCCTTTGGTAAACTACAAACAGGAATTTGTTTAATTAACAAAAAAACATCTGACTATCTGAACACAGAGCGTTCCACAGCATTAGATTACAATAATAATAATGTTATACTGGCACAGACTGTACAAACACACTGCATAATTCCGTGCATGCCTTTATGAAATGGCACTGCATTCCTCCAAGTGGAGATTACACTTCCATTCCTCTTTACCGTCTGATATTTTATCATTCTGAGTCACAATATGTTACTTTAACGCTGGATGACTCCATGTTCTTAAACCCGCAGGGCTCAAGAAGACGCACCAGTTTGTGTACAGACTGGTGATGGTGGGTTCCCCGTGGCTGTCCAGGTGCTGCGTCTGCTGCAGGAGGACATTGTTGAAAACCCGGGTGATGTCGATGGTGACGTAGTTCTCTATGGACTGAAGCACCGTCATGTAGGCCCGGACGCTGGTCAACAGCTCACTGGGCTTGGCGATCTCCTGAGTAGCCTGGTTGTACATGGTCATTCCCACTATAGACCTAGAGGCAGTCGAGAGATTTTAAAAACACACACGCCGAGATGGAGAAGATTTAAAACCTCCAAAAATACAGGTGAATGTCTAGCAGTTAACTTAAAAGGTCGACAAAAAATGATAAACAAGTTCGGCAGCCGGTGTGTTTTGTATCCAAATTGGACAAAAACACGCTTCAATGGTGCGTTTTGTGTTTCATCTGCATGCGTTTGTGTTTACTTGGTAAATCGGATCTCCAGGTGCGAGGTGAGATACTCTCTGGGCGTGAACGTGTGCTCCCAGACCGCCAGGTTGGGAACATAGTTGATGGAGAAGCAGAGTTCAGATAACGCTGTGTGGAGTTTATCCAGACTGGGAACAAAGACAGGAAAATAAAATAAAAAAAAAAGGATCTAAATGGACTCAAAAAGGTATGATAAAGCTTTTGACGATCTCTGTAGGGAAACTGGGTCTTTACAGCAACTGAATACAGTAGAGAGAAAAAATGTAGAACAGCAATACTAAAAATGTAGGCGCTATAGATACATAAGTGAAAATGTAAAAACATCCACTTATTAAATAGAAACCACTGACACATATGAGAAAAGGTGGCAACATTGTAGTGTGTGCAAAATAACAGCATGATTTAATATGTACACTGACAGTACATCTTGACAGTTTGAGCTGTTCAATGGGAATCCAGTCAAACCAGCAATAAAAACAAGGTTATTAATCCATTAGTAATTATGACAGAATCAATACTTATTAACTGAAGCATAAAGAGACCCGTAGAACAGAAAGAGGAGGAGATATAAAGAAACCGAGTGTTGTTTTTCCTGCTTATTCAACTCACTTGGTGACCAGAAGTCGATTCTTCCTCATGCTCTCCACTCCTGGTTTCTCTCTCTCCGGCTCTCCCTTCTTCCCCGTCGCCTTCTTGCTCTTCTTGTTCACGGCCTGGCTGATGGTTTTCGCGCAGTGCTTAGGAAGCAGCTGGAGATGGAAAAGAAGAAGAAGGATAAACAAGAGATTGAGGGCAGGACAGACAGACAGACGGAGAACGGCCGATTCCCTCATGGCCCAGCTGATGTTCTTAGCACAGTGACTATTTTAAAGTGAGATGTGAAGCTAGTGGAGGACATGCATCAACACAGGGCTCACAACATTAATGTGGCAGCATGGAATATTAAGCTCCATCAAATCTTAACATCAGAAAGCTTGTTAGTGAATGAAAACTTTTAGGACTTTCTTAAAGGAATAGTTTGACATTTTGGGAAATATGCATTTATTCGCTTTCTCTCAGTTAAATGAGGAGATCGATACCACCATCATACCTGAAGGATACCGTGCTCTGACCATTTCTCGGCCAGGACCAGTAACTTGCTGGAGTGTCCGCTGGTTGCCTGGCAACTGCTCAGAGCAAAGAAATAGTCCAGCACAAACCAACCCACCCTGCCCCCTGTAGGATGGTAAATTGTCATTTTTTAAACTTAGAGATATCGATCTTCCTATCCAACTCTCAGCAAGAATGTGAATTGAAGATTATTTCCACAAAATGTCAAACAGTTCTTTTAAATTGGCTGCCTGTGCATGCGTGTGCCTACCTGGTCGCTGAGTGTGCATTGTTCAGTGCAGATGTCAGTGATCAGGTTTCTGGCCTGCTTGGCCATCTCATCCAGAAACATGTTGCACAATGACAGGCTTCGATCCCCTATGTGGTGACGCTGTGGAGGAACGACAGCAGGAACACACGGTTGCAGAAAAAGGAAGTCATTGTCATCATTATTTCAAACAGGAATGAACAACTTTGGTACACGTTGAACACTTTTCTCATCTGTATGAATGTGGGTGTTGAGACCGTGCAAGGGTGCATTTACCTCCTCCGGACAGAGCTCATGTGTACAGGACATGAAGTGTGTGCAGAGCAGAGGGAAGCAGATGGAGTGTCGGCTCTGAGAGGGAAGCTCCAAGCACTGCTGGAACATCTTTTCAAACGCACGGCTGTAAAAGCTGCACACGAAAAACACAGGACATACGCGTTCTTCACATTTACTTCAGCTGTCTCAGTTCAGCCTACATAGTGAGTGTTATTTGAGTTTGTGTTTGCATGCACAGGTTAGTGTGCATGTTAACGTGTGTGTGACTCACCAGAAAATAGACAGGTCTGATGTCTCCACCAGCATCTCCACCAGAGAGTCCACCATCTTTGTATGGAAGATGATGGTGTTCATCATTTTACCGAGCTCCTTGTGGTCGGCTATACCAAGACTGGCTTTAGAGACACTGGTGTAGGCCTACAGAAGGAAAACAGTCATTAGAAAATGTTTTAATATTTTTGTATTTCCTTTTACATGCCATTCCACAATATTTTAAATATTTGGTGGAAAATACAAACTGCAAATAGTGTGAGTTCAGTAGGAACGAATGCCCCTAACTTTAGATAAAACGTTTTTAAAAGTATTCAAGTACTAGATTTGTGTGCACACCTGCAGTCTGAACCAGTCCAGCCTCATGCCTCTGAAGTCAAACACCTCTCCGTCCTCTACTGCAACACATAAAGGCACAATTCACTCACACACATCGTCATTAAAGCTTCTGGTAACTAATATATAGCCAGTTAACCTGAATCAGAGGTACTACTCTTATTAGTACGAGTTAAATCACTGCAACTGCCACCTTTACTACCATCAAATACCACCACTACGTAGTACTACTGCATTATAGCTACTGCACCTGTTATCACTGCCACTCCTCCTCTAAGTTTTAATAGTACAAGAAGTAATGGTGTACCTTGTTTGACACTGAGGGAGGTCATCGTGTTGACAAATGAAGACATGATGATAGACTCGTCCTCTGGACACACAGACAGGTTCTATGAGAAGAAGACAGGATCAAAAACTGGTTAGAAAGACAAGTGCAGTGTGGAAAACTGTGTCTTCTAAATGCCATCGGCCTTGAATTTTGCTTCCAACCGAGGCTCAAAATGTCATCTTGATCTGTGTAGATTTAAACCATCAAAGGCAAATAAGACCACATTCTGTACATCACTGAAAAACACGAAAGATAGAAAAAAAAAAAGTGTGTGTTAAGCGTGTACATTTTCGGAGCACTGCGCGTGCACATACCTGCACCAGTTCATTCAGCACCACAGCATCAAAACCGGACAGGTACTGGACGTAGTATCGCTGCATGACAGGGCCGTACTTCCTGACGTGAGCTCTGAGCTCCTCCATGTAGAAGATCAACTCTGCTATGTGTCTGCAGAACACATACGGGATTGTGTTAACGTAGGTGTGAGAATTTGTATGTCTATACATTTGTGCAAACGCATATGCTCATGCAGGTGTGTACACGTTTGCGTACTTGTCTATGAAGTCGTCTGTGCTTTTCTTCTGGATGTTGTCGGCGTGTCGAAGCAGCCAGATGATCTCGTCACGGGCAAACGACAACGCCATGAACACAAATAACGCCTAGCGGGACCGAAGTAGAGAGACACACACGGATATAAAGAAGGGAAACGGGAAAGATAAATAATTCCAAGATAAATTACAGAGAGCAGTTGGCAGCAGGCGCATCCTCACAGTCTCTGAACTGAATATGCAGTATGTTTACAGAGCCAGTCAGGCTTAGCAAATATATTCTGTTATACATTTATGAGGGTCTCCATCTGGCCAGAGGAACAAACAGAGCTTTTTAAAGTGCTAAAATCTGTCTGTTCTAATAAGCGGAGAAACTTGTGTAGCATTATTTATGGTGGTATTATAATGTTTAAAGATGCTACTGTACGCTACATTAGGTTCCAATAGTGCACAACAGGATCTCACACCCACAGAAGAGAGCTGGGTCATAATACAGGGACATTTATGTTGAAATGTTTAATTTTGTATGGTGGTATTTAAGGTGTTTATTCTTTTGTAGCACGTGACAGTTATCTTAATCTGTTTATGCTGTTTGTATTTATTGTTTTTATGCTGGCCTCTTTCTGCATTACCTTAGGACCCAGCAGTCCAGGCTGATCGGCTAAAACAGTAGCCAACTCCTTCAGGGCTGATCTGAGAAACTTGCGTCTCTCTCTGTGCATCGTGCCTCTGCAGAGAGACAGGCAGACAGACAGAGGAAGTGGGAGCGTCAAAACACACAAACACCGTGATTAAATGGCATCTTGACACTTTCATGACAATCCCGCAAGAGGACAAAAGTAAGTAGACGACAGAAGAATGAGAATGAAGATAAAAGGGGAAGATGGAATAAGTAATGACGGTAAAAGCAGAGATGAGACAGAGGGGGAGGATAAAAACCGAGGCGAAGTTTCAGTGTGCGACTCCCTGAGTGAGTGACTAAAGGCTAGAAGTAGAGCTGAAATGATGCAAGAAAAAGAACAGGAATATACATGAGTGAAGCAGAAAATGTTGGCAGTGTGCCTGAGGAAGCAATAGTAAAAATTGGGAGAAAATTCCAGTTGGGATACCACGGAGGGAATTGGTAAAAAGATTATGTACACACGCATGAGACAGGGCCTGTTCCTTGCACTCTCTGATGTCGTTGATGCGCTTGTTGTACCTGGAAAACACACGAGCAGGAAGGACGAGTTAAAAGAGCAGAAACGTACAGAGTAATTTAATCATACTGTACATGTGTCTGCGATATGGTTTTCTGCTATCTGAGAATATGGTAAGGCTGTCTGAGAGTGCTGAAACATGTCTATCGCAGTGTTCCAGAGTCCCAAGTGGCGTCTTCAAATTCCATGTGTTGTCCAGCCAACAGTTGAAAACAAAGATACTGACAACCATTTGAGACTGAGAAAAATCAGCAAAGCTTCACCTGTTAGAAGCTGCAACCTAGAAAAATTTGGAATTTCTGAGTAAAACAAATAGCTTAAACTGTTAAAAATCAGCTTGTCAGCCCTGTGCGTCCTCACGTGCAGATGCTCTTACCCTCTGATGTTCACAAACAGATCCTCCGCAGCCTTGTGGATGTGGAAGACTTCATCCCTGAACAGACAGAGGCAGGTGGAGCTCTGCAGAGCCAGCTTCCACAAAGACAGCGCTGCTGCGTCGCTGTTCAGCACCGAATGGCACAGGATGAAACCGACTGGAGACAGAACAGAGAGGAATATGACCGGGCACAATCAGAAGACAAAATAAACATTATAATATAGCGGTTGGATAAATGGGGAACCACTTTAAATGAACAAGGCCCGACACGGACATAGAAGGTCTGAACTCGTGTTTCTACAGTACTTACAAACAATCCACTTCTCCATGGCATCCAGTGACAGGTATTCACATGGCATCTAAAAACAAGAAGTGACAGGCAGAAAGGATCAGATCATCAGGACATGATTTCACAGTTAATTCAAACAGAGACGTATGGATCACAGACAGGCGAACAAAGATCAAAGATCACCACACCCTGTCTTTAAGTTACCCATTTATAACGTTTGAATTACTCATTATCTAAATATTGAAACATAAGTAATTTAATGTAAAATATTCCCCTTAGATCAGGAAGTATGATCAGCCGTTCTGGTGCACTTGGTCGTCATACTAACAGTGTCGGACTGTGCAGGATTGAGCATGGTGGAGGGAGCAGAGATGAGAGAGAGCAGCTGGGCGTTCCTCCACTGGTCAGCGGACAGATTCCTCCGGGGATAGACCATCTGAAGACTGATCAAAGCGTCCGACAGGGACTGAGGAGAGACAGGAGGCGAAAGAAAGGAAGAAGGGCAGGACGAAGAGAGAGATAAACAGGGGGGGAAGAAGAAAAAGAAAGGAGAGGAGAGGAATGAACTGAATAAAATGTCCCGCTAGGTCTGACTGATCTAAATGTGGCACTAGAGGTGCTATGGCAACTGTCTGTGCCTTGGGAAAAAAAACAAAAACTGATTCAATCTATTGCACACATTGGAAATCACATTGTAAACCTTTAGAAGTTCACTTGGCAACATTTTAATGAGAAAAGGCAACTGGAAAAACAAACGAAAGTGCTTGTACACCACTGAATATTAACGCAGCTCTCCTACCTTTCCATGTGGAACAAACTCCTCCATCATCTTCTTCAACGGGTTCTCATAATCCACGATCATCTGGCCCAACCTGGGGTACTCCCGGTCACTACGACACACACAGCACCACGGTTACTATAGAGACCACGTCATCACTTGGCTTGGTTCACCCTACAGAACATAGGCGTTTTTGGACCAGGAGGAACTTTTTGGAACAGTTGGGAGGATGCCTTCCCTTTTTCATCGTGTCCACGGTACAAGAACCGTCAGCGATCGTAGTTCTTAGAACCATATATAAGTGTATGGCAATTGGACGAAGACATGAGCCAAAGCAGAACCGACATCTTTAAAAGCCTGCGTCACAGCTCGAAAATCGAAAATGGACCAGAACACAGACAAAAGGAGCGACAGTGAAATCCAGGCTTTATTGAGCAGATATACGACCGGGGGAAAAGCAATTCGATTGTCTTGTCAAAATCTAAAAATCTAGTGAGTTACACATCTATACCAGCTGCCGGCCAGCTTACATCATTTCAGCGTTCCTACTGGCGCTGCGAATGCCGACAGAAAAAATAAAAGCTCCTGACGGCATGTAGTTCTCGGGGAGCTCCCCAGCGGGAAGTTCCTATCAGGGAGTCCCCAGAACCGTTTGGTGTGAAGACGCCTAATTTCTTGGCTGAGTCTGTTTGTAGCGATTCGCACCAGCTTTTCTTTGGGGGTGTGTTTGTGCGTTTCAGTCACCTGGCCCCGTGCGTCATCTCATGGGCGTAGTTGTAGAGCCCTATGATGGCTTTCCTCTCCTCTATGCGCGACAGTATTGTCATGAGGGTGGTGTACGTCACCACCAGGTCCAGGTAGTTCTTGGTCAGGTCAAAGTTCACCGTCTGACCGGAGACAAAAACACACAAAATTTGAAAACATATGTAATCCAATATATCCAATACAACAAATGAAAACACTACAGGTGCCTCTCAATATACTTCGGTCCAGTTCACCAGCACTGGTAACATATAGTTAAACAAATACCTCTGACGGTGTCAGTCAAAGCTGAACATTATCTTTCTAAAAAGGCAGAAGGATCTATAGCTGAGATGCATTAGATTTTACAGTTGCTCCTAATAAAGTGGCCATTGAGTGCATTTGTTAATGTCTCATTTGGGTTTTGCACTTACAATATCAAAGAAGACCTGGCAGGCGTCAATGGTGTTCAGCAGCTCACACACGTGGTCCTGTTGATAAAATATAAACACCGTCATTAATAATAAAACCATAAAACCCTCCACGGTACGCTGTCAGCATGCGTGTGTGTGTGTGTGTGTTTTTCCTACCTTGAATTCCATGACATCTACGAAGGTAAAATAGTAGAGAGCCAGGTTCTTCAGAATCTCAGACTTTTCCTTCTGCAGCTGAGCCAGCTGTTGCTGTAAACACGGCACAGTGCACACAGTTACAAAACGTTATGAAACAATCTGCAATTCACAGCATATATGACATAAACCATAAGCAAAACCAGTTTACTCTGACTGCAGTAAGAAAGACAATTTGTCTGGTTTTAAATTTATGTACATTTAAAATTTGTGGTTTTAATCTGTGTAGCAAAAACGCTTCAAGCAGATGTTACATTTATAATCCCAATAGTAAACTATATGACTGTTGCGCATCTCAAAGCTTTACTCGCTTGAAAAGTCGGTAAGACAGAGGACGGGACTGGTGTTCAAAGTCTCATCTCAAATTAACACACTGCCAGTTGTTCTCGTCTAACCTGAGACTGGGATCAGACCAGTTCTGGAAATCATTTTTCTGCCATGCTATGCTCACCCAACACAAATTCTGATGTTTCCCCTTCAGGGATCATCACAGTTTACAGTCTTAAAATAAAATAATTTAGTCAAACTAGCAGTAAACTGATATAAACGAGATGCTGTTGCTGAATAATTCAGTGACATTGGAGCAAGCAGAAATCTTAGCTTTTCTTTACAGATAATACAAACCATAAAATTGCAAATGTATATGAAGTAATTTTACTTTGGTATAACATTTCCTTCATTTGAACATTTATTATATGTATATACACACATGTTTGGACACTTGACATGCAGGAGAGCTCGCTCATCAATAGTGTGTATGGGATAATGCAGTGACATTATTATGATATTTGTAATTCAAATTTTCTTTAATTTGCTTAATTTTAATATTTTCCCCCGACTTGTGATGAACAAAATATGTATGTTTGGAAACAGAATCAGAATAAAGGTCTGGGGTCCACAGACTTTTCAAAAGTAGGTAGTGTTTGAAGTCGGACGTCCTCCGGCTGCAAAGGACGTACAAGAGTATAAAAATGTTTGACCAAAGTAAAATGACTATCAAAGCAAAGCCAGGCGGTCCAATAGTGTCCCGATCGCGTTTTCTAGAAGTCAGAGTTTAAAGGCAGAAGAGAGCGACTGTACCTGTCAGCTGTGAATACAACGCGTTTTCAAAACCCAAACTTGAAAATGAGTCCAGCTTGAAAAGAATGTCACATCAACCTTTGAATAAGCTGGACCGTGTGAAAGCTCCATCTTTAGCAAGGAAGAAGCAGATTCTATGCACATGACAGAAATGAGTGTGTGTAAATTTAGCCCAGCCCCAAAGCCGTGTGCGTTTCAGGTCACAGCTGTAACTTTAACCGACATAAAGTGGAAACGGTGCGACGAGTGTGCGACGCTGCTGCTGCTGCACCAAGGAGTTGAAACCAGTGTTAAGTCGACCAAAAATCCAGTCAAAGAAAATTTGGAACAATTAAACTTTTGAATAGGTGATTAGACTCATTTTGAACAGCTAATTCTCCTATATATCGCTGCTAACAGACAGAGGCACACATAAGGACCTCAGACCTGTCCAGGCCATAGACTGTATATAAAGACAACATGACGGGGGGTTGGCTGCAGTGTAGTTCATAAACCCCGCCCCACCATGGTAGCAGATTGGGACATGGGCCAAGCTGAAATGTCAAAGTCAAATACAACGTTCCCTATGATGGTTTCTGTCATTTAAGGCATTTCTTATCTCGCTGATGTTTGTTCATGTGTTCCTTTTTCCTGACAAGTTTGGATTTAATGAGTTATTTGAGGTTATAAAAACGAGGCGTCGCGTCATTATTGACAACTTGTGGTGTGGTCGCGATGAGCTCGGGCAGGTGTGTAGGATCACTACTGTGCAGACTCTGGCTCCGAACGACGTCACCAGCGCAAGACGGCAGCTCTCGGATCCGGGATATTTTTGGCTTCATTTTCGTACGGTGAGAGGAAGTGGAGACGCGTCGTCCATCTTTAGATACAGTCTATAGTCCAGACACTGGTCAACCATCACTAAAAACCGAAACTTACAGTCAACTGACAAATTAGTAAACCCGCTCCATAATACTCCTTAGTGCAGGCAGTCAGCCAGGAACTCAAACAGCCATCCAGTGAGGCATCAAGCCATCGAACCAACTAGCAGTCAGCCAGCTGGCAAACCGGGTAGTTAAACCAGCCACACAGTCACTCAGTGGATGAAGGATAGAAAGTAAAAATGCTGCCGGCAGAGAGGAGAGAAAGCAGGGCAACGCAAAACACACTCCAAAATAGCAGGTACAAAAATGTCTTACATTATTACGAAACTTAGGTACGTGAACTAAAATAAATAAAGTTACAAAAACTTAGATACAAAAACTTACCAAAAAGCACAAGTCCGGAATAAGCCAAGTTTAGCATGCAGAACACAAACAAACACAGAAACAAAGCAGAAAACAACGTAAGAGACACATTTCTGCACAGTTATACTGAATAAAGCAGTTAGCTTGACACACAAACACACACACAGCTGTTTGCTAAATGACAGTCTCGCATGAACACATAGGCCAGAAGCTATGAGCTAAGCTAACAAGTAAAGCTGAAGGACACGTTTGATGGGCAATGACTTTAATTCACTCAACTCTCTCTGTGACACACACACACACACACACACACACACACACACACAGACAGACACACACGCACACACACACAGACAGACAGACACACAGACACACACACACGACTTTAGTTGAAGGATTCCACTTCCTATGTGAAACTACTTTCACAGTCTTATTAAGGACGTTTGTACAAGCATGACAAGCTGACCAGGGATGTCAAACAGTGGTGTATATATGGCTAAACGCTGTACACTGCATATGAAATTAAAGCTAGGTAGCTAACGAGCTCGCAAATACAAAATTCGTGCGTACAATTCAAAAAGGCAATCTGCCGATAGAACAAGCAAACGTCCTGTTATGTCACTTGATTGTTAAGCGTGTCTACGAGTGCTGATTTCATAAGTTAACTGACATTTCCATCGAATCAGCCAAGTTATTTATAAAGTAAAATCATCAAAACACAGCAGGTAAGAACTTCACAAATGACCGTTTTCTCAATTTTAGTATATAAATTCAGTATTTTGGTTAGTAAGTAGCCTAAGTAAACTGAGGGTTTATGATTATTTGTGACAGCACATGACTAATCACTTAACTGAATAGATATTGTGATTTATACATAAATTAATAATTAGCAGTTGCTGTTATTTTGACATTTTCAACTGAAAAATCACATATATTACAGCCCATATCTAGTTTGATCTCAAAAAATAAATAACCGTTTTCCATAACCGCTGCATAATTTGCTACCTTAAAACAACAACATGACATATGTAGGGCTTTTTTCTATGCATGTTCCAGATCTGCTCAGACATTTTCGTGTAACATTTTTTGAAGTACTAGATAAAATAAACCTACAGTCTAGATTCAAAATGTCAGCATATGGCCATGTAAGTAGTACGTGCTGTTACACACCTGAAACTAAATAAATAATGCCGGCGAGAGGACACGGTTTCATTCTCTTCCTCTCTGTATAATACAAACACACTGCGGACATACATACAGGCGTACTTACGTTATTATTGCGCGTCTCCACAGCGGGGAATTTCCTGACAATAAATTTAACCGCAGACTCCAAGTTCTTATCAACAAGATAGGAGGGCTTAGCCTTGGGATCGCCACATGCCTGGAAATGAGAGAAGGGGTGAGGAGAGACCAAACAAAAACATATGATAAGTACACAGCTGCTACTGAAACACCTAGGCTCTATAATATTTATTGCTGACAGATTTGATTTCTATTCTATTATTCTAACATTTCATCTCCTCATGGTCAGGCATGTTAGATGTGCGGTCATCACCAGGGAAAGATTTAGTGCTTACAGTGAAAACTGGTTTATCCCGGTCCAGGGTATGAAAAGGGGTTCAGGTGGATGAAATACTGACACCACTGACGTTTCCAGACCAGAGGCATACTCAGCACATGAAAACGAACACACACAAGCGTGATGCAAGTGGCCTGTGCAGCCATTAAGATGCACATGTCAACAAGCCGATTCCAAAATGGGTCACAATCAGATTTCCACTTTGCTGGATTAATCTTGGATGTCTGTGTGTTTTCATGTTTGGATAAACCAGGTTCAACTGTAAAAAGAGTACAAAGAGACCTGTGGTTCTCAACTGCTGAGCTGTGGATTTATTGAAATTAGATTAGCTGATTAGCTGATTAAAAGAAAAAAATAATTACTAATATTATTCATTTTTCATGTGCTTGTTCCAGCTTGTGAGGATTTGCTGCTTTTCTTTGTCATTTGGGTTTTGAATTGTTGTATGTCACTGTTGGCAGGACAAAAGAAGCCATTTTAAAATCGATTAATATAAACATAATCGCTAGTTACAGCCCTAATTGAAATGACAATTCAAATACAAATAAAAAGCATTAGCACTTCGCATTTGCTGGCGCTCATTACGATCACCCCAAGTCTGGAGTAAAACGTTTAAGCATCGAATCATTTAGCATTTTGATCATCCAGAAATGTCAACCGTTCCAGCCGACAGGAAGTTACGGCTGTGCCAAAAAAAGGTATCCACAGCACAGACAGGATGAGAGCCACTGAGAGAGTCCCGGGTAATGAGAAGGTTTCAGCTTCAAACTGTGTCTCTGAGCAAATCACTGGTTAGTACCACTGCATGACAGGCAGAGTGATGGACGGGTGGAATGAAGAAGGGACTGGATCAAACAGAGGAGAGAGAGAGAGACACACAAACAGTGGGGGAGAAAGATGGAGAACTTAAGTAAAGTGGACACACAGAAGAGAAATGGCAGAGTGAGGAAAGAGAGCTAAGTGGTCAGAGAGAAAGCCCTTCCTCATGTTTTATGTCATCTGTACCTACATGAGCTGAATCCTAATCATTTCATGTCAATATTCTCATCTATTCGCCTACACGGGTTGCTGCATCTGCCCGACTGCCCTGAAGCAACAGCGCTCATGCATTATGGGTAGTGTAGTAGTGAACAGTGAGGAAGATGTGGTCCATGCATGTGCCATAAACAGAGTGAATGCATAACGTTTGTTGGGCTGCCAACACAGAGGAACAATCCTAGAGGAGGTCAGTGCCTTTGACCATTCTGAGGATTCAGTTCCTCGTGGTTACAGTTTAAGTTTGGAAAGTAGAAGCACACATTTAGAAAAAGCCATAAAAAGTAACATGAAGTTACACAAAACTATGCTGTAAATGTAATGTTTCTAACCTCAATGAAACACCTCGCACAGCTAATGAACAAACAGACTGCAAACGGCACCACAACCATAAACCTGGATGTCAGTTTGCATGGCGCTGCTGAAACATTCCCAGCAGCAGCCAGTACAAAATGAAGCCACAAAAAACAGCAACACATGCTGGTTCACACAAGCACAGTAGGTAACTGACAAACCCGGGTATTAAAATGCGATGAAACACAAGCTGAAAATTCTGCTTTTGTTTACATGAAGCAACTGAGATTTCCACTTTGCTCAACACTCGAAAAAACCTGGTAAAGCACTGCACAGTGGTCCCAAGTGCAACACACTGCACTGCTAAAACCGGGTGTGGTCAGTGCAACAGCCTTGTAGACCTTCAACCAGCAGAGATCAGTGCAAATTTTGCTTCTTTTTTTTATTTTTGCCATTCAAGTTTCCTCAACCTGTAAATTGACAGATTAGCTACGACCACTGCTGAACCACATCAGAGCCACTACTGTGGATGCTGCTGGTTTAACTGCAAGGCTAAGAGCGTCTGCTGCCACTTTGCATCTGCTACACTTCAACATGGTATGCAAAATGGTGCATGTGTAAAATTGGTTCAATTCACTAGAAAAAGTATCCTGACAGGTAAAAAAAGAGAAAAAGAAGCATAGCCTACCACGCAAGCAAAATCAACTAAACAGTATGCATCGTGCTAGCTACCTGGCCATAACCCACTTCAGCTTCTGTTTAGTTCATTCATTAGCTAAAGCGAGTTCACCAACTACAACACACCCACTACCGCAGAGGCCCGGGGGGGAGGGGGGGGATTTGACAGAGAGAAACACACCACCAACATGATTTCAAAACCCAACAACGACACAGACCGAACCTCGAGTCTCAGCTTGTTTCCTCGCGCCCGCTTCTCTCACACCCAAACAGACTTCCAATCATTGGGTGTCATGGCCAAAGAAGATCTGTCCAGGTGTGCGAGAGGCAGACTGGATTTTAACCATGTTAAATGAGAAACAAGGAATCAAGAGGTGACTGTGTAATCCATGCAATTGCAAAAGCCCAAGCCCCGTTGTTTTGCTAACACAGTGCTCGTCTGATGACAACACACCACTAACACCTAACCCTACGCAGCAGACTAGTCTCTACGTCGGTCACTAAAGTGTAGTTACCCTTTGACTCACGCCGGGGAACTGCAGAGTGAAAAACACTGTCTGGTTACTTCATAACATTGGTATGCTGACTAAAAAGACTGTGCAAGTGTTTTCCATGTTTTAGCCCAAACTACAGGTGACAGAGTTGTTGCTGTTGTGGTCCACAGGCTATGTGCATACATCTTTTGAACTTATACTCCGTTTTTATTAATTTGTGAGGCACTTTGTGATGCTTTCTGATACTGCAAGACAGTGCACAGCGGCTGACCCTCACATTTTACATATCGGAACTTCCCACAAGCACTTGAAAGCAACAAAAAGGTTTCATCACTGTCTTCTCTCGGGGGCTGCATTGCAGGTGACAGTGACGTGATTTTGACAGAGATAAAGGCAATTAACAACACATTGATAAACATTCAATTTAAAACACCTATGCTTTGGATAATGGTTGGCAGTAATGTAGAGTAAGTTATAATTAATGGGCTAAAACATGAAAAACCTCCACACTAGCATATGTTACAGACCTAGTTTAACTTTTGTAGGTATAGCCACACCAACGCAGCATCTCAACAACTGATTTAGCTTCAAATAGGTTACTTACTTAACCATTATGTTTAGCAAAGAACAAAATTGGCTACCTAGTTGCTTAGCATCACAGAACAACAATAGCATAAAGATAATTTTTGCTCATTGGTAATGGTGTGACATTGTCCATTAGTGCTGGTGGTGGCTAGTGCAATACGCTGGCTGGCTGGGTTTGGGTGGGGGCTGATGGAAGGATGGATGGAAGGAAGGAAGGAGGGACGCAGTGAATGAAGGGACAGGACATGGGAATAAGCTGAGAAACAGAAGTGGTCAGGGAGGAGTAAGGGAGCTGTTGCCTGGATACCAGAACAGACCTTAGTCTCGCCTCCACCATCTTTTCTCCACTTCGGGTAGCAATTAAGAGCTGAGCTCCCCAAAAGGTCCCCACATTGGCCGACATACGGCAGGGGACCCTGTAACAGATAGCACTGGGCCGGGGGAAAACCTACATCTGGAAACTACGTACGGCTGCTTATTACTGGATGAAATATTCAAACACCCCCTGGCACCTTTGCAGCGATCCCTTCCGAGTCCCTGTAAACCATGCATAAACATACTTGTCCTCGATGAGATGATTTAGTTTTTCATTTGGCGCACAGCTTGAGCTCTCTTTTCTCACATGGAGGGATTAACTGTGACAAAAGAAAAAAGAGCTCCAACGAATGGATGGTTCCACGTGATTAGGAAACAGAACCACCAGAGAGCCACTACAATGTGCTGTGAGCTGGCTGACTGCCTGGACTGCCTGCTGGCAACAGGGCACTCTTCACTCATCCTTTTGCATTCGTCAGCATTACTGTACTTGTTCTCTACCAGAACACTTGCAAACCAATTCACGAGACATTTAAAAACTTTTTTAGGATTAAATCGCCATCTAAAAAAAGTGATTGTCGGGATGGTGCAACTAAGTGCCAAATTAACTGCCAGATCAGTTAGTTTATAAAGTAGAAAAGATATTAATAGAAGTGGGTAAGGGGTTGCAGGCTACTAATAAACTGTACGAAAAACTGTCCAGATATACTATATTAAACAATTTATAGTTCATCAAAATAGATTAACATTTTGAATACTTTCCATATTTGTGATCATGAAATTGTAGCCACTCTTGCTAAGATGTAGCAGCTGATTGTAGCAGGTACAGTGGATCAAAGAAATCGACATGTTTAAATTCTATAGTCATAAATGAAGCTTTACCGCCTGTTAATTGTAAAGACGTTTTTGGTATTAATAAAAAATAAATAAAATCATTTGCCAAACAAAGCACAGAAAAACAATGTGCATGTGAATGCTGCATAAGCAAATGAATAACACACTGAATTTTCATTGAGGGTCGGTAAAACCGACAAGCGAATGGAGCCCAGCCTTGATCTCAGCATTACAGATTCAAACATGAAGAGGAGTGAGGCACAAAGGAGAGGAGCAACAGATCAGTACAGGTAGCCAGGAGGGGAGGGGTGGGGAGGAAGAGGAGGGGTGAAGAGGGGTGGGGTTTCATCAGTGGAAGGTGATAAACTTTGCAAACCTTCCAAACTTGTCCTTGCTGCATAGGAGAGGGGGGAAGCATTGGAACGGAGAGAAGAAAAGAAGAAATCAAAACAAAGAGCCCACCTAGACAAACCGCTGGATCACTAGTCTACACACTCGCTCACACACACACACACACACACACACACTTCTTGAAACAGCTGCTCTCGTACAGGTGGTTTTTGCATATCTGAGAGTTTAGTTAGGGATAGCCGTTCTGGCATATCTTTTCAACACAAAAACATAAAAATGTGATCATATTAACACTTTTAAGGGACGCTGTCTTCAAAGTAACACAAAGTGTAGTAACCCTGCCCACGCACTCAGACACATTGAAAATAACACATCCATTTTAAGAGGGTGGAAGGGCTGAAATGATATGGCTGACACTCCGGCTGTCAGCAGCACCCGTCTTATACAGAAGAGTGCGAAGACAAAGTTTGGCCCCTGCAGTTTTCACTGGCTGCAACATTTGCTCCATGGCTGTTGCTTAGTAACTGACAATGCAGTGTTCCCTGATGGCTGAAGCACTGGGCGCTCCGTCGCTGGTGATGCTCCAATACATGTTTGAATTCATCATTTCATAGTTATATGGACATGCAGAAACATGATTCACTTATTTCTGGAAGGTTCCGGTCTGGTCCTCGTTGCACAAATTTACCTCACCTTTAAAAAAAAAAAAAACAAAGTCAGGTCCTAGTGTGTTCCTGTAGGACTGGGATGACACTTTAGTTTTTATTTGGTCATTTAGCTAGAGGAAGCTAAACTGGGTTTAGCCTGGTGGTGAAGTGGCACGAGCGAGACTTGACGTTGGTGCAAAAATAGAGGGTGACGAAAAAAGCCCTCGTGTTGTGGTTTTGGAGAAATGAGAGCACAACTGTGACGTTGATGTCTCGAGTCTTAAAGGGTTAATAATGGTTCTGCCAATTCTGCCGGGCTGATACAAAGTTTGTTGATTAGAGAGCACAAGTTACCTCTCAAACTGTAAAATCTGCTGCTCAGCACGTATGGAAACAACATGGCCAAATCTCTACCGGTGGACACTTTTCTACCATCACACTGTATTTACTGGCATATCGCCCAACACTAGCACACATCTTGGTCACAGTTGTTTAAAAATAAAATAAATCCAAGGGATCAGTGTCACAGATTTTTTTTGTGTCACGTGTTTATGTTTTAAATGGGCCGATATTTCACTATCATATTTTCCCCCCAACTCAAATATTGATTTCAGTATCGACCGCGAAAATCCAGTCCCGTATCAGTCATGCTAATTCTACTGGCCCACAACTGGATCTCGAGAAATGCACCAATTCGACTCAACCCATCAGATCGGGATTGTGACCTTGACAGGAGAGAAAAAGTCAGATTGGTGCATCCCTACTCTCATCGTGTCACACTGATTTACAGTTGTTATCTGCAGGAATGATAAAAACTTGAATGCTCTGTAAAATCTTGGCTTCAAAGCCTCCCCCCCCCATCCATCCCATCCCTGGGTGATTACAACCCATGAGGAGGCAGAGGCTGGTAAAGCAATCAATAGAACTGGTTTCTAGGAAAATATAGTTATGCAAGTAAATAGTGGACAGAAAGCGTTGTAGCGCTTCAGATCAAATATCACTTTTCCAGAGAACTGATCATTTTGCAGTGGTCTCATAATTTTTCCCAGAGCCGTATGTGTCATACAGTCCAAGCAGATGTTGTGAGCAGATCATAACCAGGTTGTTAACAGTTTAACTTTCACCGATTCTATGACCTTTCCAATGAAGCGTTATCTGAACATGCATGATTAAATAGACATTGCTGATTGGTCTGTTGAGTTTCTTCTTTGGAAGTACAAGAAAGAGGAACAAGGACAGTTAAGGAGAACACACAGCAAAATGGGTGAGTTATTAACACTCAAGTCATTATATAAATTTAATCCACATAATTTCTTCTGAATATACACAGAGCTTTGGCAAATTTAAAATGAAAAAAATACTCTCATTTGATCCCTTTCTGCAACATGTTCAATGTTGAATTTGCTATAATTTTTCTGCTTTAAATCCATGATGAAAACTGACTCCGTTCTGAGTGTACTTCTAATAATATAACAGTATATTCGTCTGTATTTATGTGTGAATTTATGCGTAGTCACACTGCTGTTTGCTTTGATTGAGTGCCGATGAGATGAGGGAATTCCTCAGCAAACATTTCGGCCACAGCACACATTTAGAAGTCTGCTACCATCTAAAGCACTGGTGTGCAGTGGTGTCGTGGAGGGGCGAGAGTCTGCAGGTTTCCATCCAAACCAAACACTCCAACGGGTGATTTTACTGAGAGACAAATCAACCGAAAAGGAGCACCTGGTGAAGAGAACCTGAATACTCTCAGTCCTCCATTTGTTACCCAAGTCACCCCAACTGAGCTTGGTCTCTTCAAATCAAATTGAATAAATAGATATATTAAATGTGCCAACAGTCTGATGAAATTCAGTTTGTGCTGCATTTTTCCCCAGGGGAACAAGCCATTCAGACCATGAGAAATTCATGGGAGGGCTTGGGCAATTTGCCCTCAACCGCTCATAAAATGCCCTTGAAATAAAAAACAGGGGGTAAAAACGCCCAGATAATCAGGGGTGCCCTTCATTAAATGGCAACCTGTACGCCCCCCCCCCCAGTAGGTAATTATTCATGTGTGTGCCTGCAGCTGCTGTCCCCTCTGAGCCACCATAGGTAAACCTATTACCAGGCTACACTTTCCAGTATATTCTAGGCAACAAAAAGAGAGAGCAGATTTTGCTGATCAGAAAGCATCTACAGTGAGTATGCAGCATGAAGCAGGAGAAAATGTTGGCACCACACAGCCAATAGAAGAAAATCCTGATCTCTCACAAACCACTGTGAGAAAAAAAAAAAGACCTGTCAAAAATCGGCATTAAAAATATCTATATATCAAGAATCTAAAAACTTAACAGGCAAATAGTGGACTTCAATAAAATTTGACCTCAGCTGTCAGTTATATTTGCATTTTATAACAGAGTTTAACGTATAACGAAGTCCTGAAATTCCCCTAAAAACTGTGTCAGAGAGGTGGGGTTTTTTTTTATAAACCATTTAAAACTTTAAAAAAATAAAAATAAAAAAGCAGAACAAGCTCCATCCTCAAAATTAACAATGAGGTTAATCAACATCTCTTTCACGCAGTTTCAAAAAAAAATTTTTTTTTAATTTTCAAGGGTGGCTTCTGTTGCAGGGCTATTGGAGCAAACTGCATTATATAATTTGCAGGTGTTCCTGTTGTTGCGTCCATCCTGTGGATAGATCCAATGCTACAGTAGATTGTACTGCCGGTATTTAGAGAACATCCAATCGAGCTGCTCCTTACACACAGGGACTATGCAGGTTTTTGACTGTGGTCTTTATAAATTTGAAAACGCATTTTGAACTAACTGCACACTAGCTTAGCAGACTACGGGGGTGACCCGAGTGCAAGGTTAAGGAAAATGAATACCCTGTAAGCGCTGCTGTGTGCAAGACAATATATGATGTTAGAAGGTCCACTGGCTCAAAAAAAAGTGCAGCAAACAAAAAGTCACTCTGCCAGGATTAATTATGCTGTTACAGATATTTTAAGGAGCAGGTTTTAAGGTTTTCTGCAGCTAGTCAATGGCGTGTAATGAGTGAATATGCTTAAAATGGAAAAGAACATCGCTGTGATCTTAATAATTTTACCGTACGTGAGCATGAATTACTCTCTCCCAAAGTTAGAAACAAGACAACCAAGTCTGTCACCTGTGTTTTCATTAAGAAATAATACTATAGTAAGAATAATAAAGCTACTCCACTGATGATGAATTAGTGACAACTTCAGATGGGAATTTCTGTTGAGTTTAAAAGATAAAAAGATTAAACTGGTCTCCAAATCGCTATTGATGGCACCAGAATGAGCCCACCGATTGTATCATAGATTAGTCACAGTTGTTTCATTTCTAGCTTTGGGATTTTCTAATATCGCACGGTAAAAAGGAAGCATTAAAAGAAAAATAAAAGAAATTACATTATATATATATATATTTAAAACAGCGTTTCAGGGTGGATATGTTCAGAAGCCTTATGGTGAGGCAGATCAGGATAGATATGAAGATGATGGGACAGACGGAAAGAAAAAACAGGAAGGAAGGAAGAAGGGAGGAAAGGAAGTGCGTACTAAGAAGAGTAAATCAGCAGCAACATCTCAGTGACTGCTCATACTGCCTTATAACTTCCACTGAAAATAAAAATTCAGACGTACTCGCAATGTAAAGTGAGAAGTTTACATTTCAGTATGTCTTTTCCTGCAGATTGCTAATTATCTGACATTTTAGCTGAGAACCTAATTATCTGATGATGACGACGACGACGACGACAGACTCAAGACCGTCAACGTAATTCCTGGTACATTGGGAATAACTGGCGGCATAGGACCAAAAACAGGAAACAGTATGGGCTTTCAGACAGTTCAGCGTCAGCTCTGTGGCCTCTAGAAAACTTTGTTAGGGTGCGACTGACCTCTTTTTATTCATCCCACACAGACAGACCCACGACTCTCTTCCTCCCCACACACAGACACCATTGGTGTAAGGAACGCAGTCAGGAGTCAGTAACATTAATACACGTGTTTCGTGTATATTTTACGTCACCCTGCAATAATGTATTCAGAAGACCGAGCAGCAAAGTGCCATGTCAGTGTGTCCATTAACTGACCCCATCAAAAAGTGAGCAAAACGCCTGTTAGGGAAGATATGAAAATAGCTACTTTCCCCTTCATGCTTTTGCAATATATTTTTAGACAGTGCACTGATTTGGGGTTTTTATGACCACTAATAAATAAATACGAACAACGGGGCAGCTTTTAGTCGTCATATTGGATTCGGGTGTTCCGACTGGTGTTTGTTGGTATATTTTGGACCCGTGGCTAACGTTAGCCACGACTCTTAATGACTGAATAAACGACAAGACTAACAAGACAATAAGCGGCATTTGCCGTTTCACTTCTCGCTTCATTTTCCTCCAGTTGTTTTGGAAGCTAAATGTAGCTTAGCTGCCGTCTTCGGTGAAATAAAAATTTAAAAAAACAGCTACACACAACCGACTGGTTTGGACTAACGGCAGTTAGCTACAGGCTAGCTGTGGTTTGGTGCTTGGGCGAGCTTCGTGTTTTGTTGGCTTTTGGTGGGGCAGAGACGACGCCCGACTGCTAGCTTAGCGGCGCTTAGCTTAGCCGCAGCCGCCGCCATTACCAGCAGGCCAGCTAGCCATTAACGCTGCCGCGGGCCTGAAGGCCGGGGGCTTCGTTCGCTCCGTTTTCGGTAGTAGCCGTGCTTTTCTGGCCGGTAGACATTTGGCACACATCTCACAGTCAGTGTCCTACGTCCGTCTGGAATCCCACCGATAAAAATCAGTGTTCGGCGTGAAACCAAACCGGGCGGCTTCACCCGCAAGCTAACGCGACCGCTTGTGGCTAGCGGTGTGGCCCCCGCAGCCCCGCGAACCAGGGACGCTTAAAGGGACACATTTTTGGGGATAACGCAAGTTTCTATTGATGCGTATTTGTACATGTTTAAAACAGCATTGTTATCAACAGCGGCCAATACACACACACACACACACACACACACAATACAAGGGGGGCAACGTCACACTCAACAGCTAATCGAGCGTCCACGCCGCCTCTTAACGTTAATATTGACACTCGTTTCGGCTGCGTGTGCAGATGTTTGTCCACAGAATCCGCCCGTTTTTGCGGCAGCATGTGGTCAGTGAGGAGACAGCTGCGTGTGTGCGAACCTTTTTGATATTGTAAACACGGGTCAACATCCCGACGCCTCTGTCGTTGAGGATGGTAAGTTTCTCTGCCAGCTTCTGCTGGCTGGGCTGGATCGCTCCCCGAGACATGGCTCCTCGCCGCGCGGTCGAGCTCTCGCTCTCTCTCTCTCCCCAAAAAATAAAATAAAATAAAAAAAAATCAATCCAGGCGAAAGCAACGGCGAAAAACCCAACCGATGTCCGCGAGAAAGGGACGGAAGAAGCTGCAAATGTACGGCGTTATTAGATGTCGCCCATGTTCGGATACTCGGGGACGGCGGCTTCCTGAACTCCACCCCACCGTCTCTCCCTGCCTGGGTTTTTTTTTTTTCCGGCCACAGGGATGAGGAGGAGGAGGAGGAGGAGGAGGAGGAGGAGGAGGAGGGGCTGTCCCGGGTTTCACAACGAGGCCGGCTCCTGCTGCGTTCACGTCACCCTCGTTAATTGTTCGTCTCCGAGCCCGCTGGGCCCAACGGTTACCCAGCATTGCCCAGTAAGGGTCCCTGAAAGGGCCATGCAGCTTTAAGTCAAGTTCAGCAATTAATTCGCTGTAATGGTGGTGGCAAGGCTAAAGTAAAACACTGCAAAACCTCCCGCAAGGCCACTAATAATAACTGGTTTGTACTGATTCATGCTGCTTTCATCAGGACATGCTTTAACAAACCAATTCATCTTGTGTTTTTTTTTGACACATTGCAAATAAAATGAAAGCCCGCTGTGTTTTTTATTTATTTTTTTAAAAGGGACGCCTTCCTGCCAAAGTGCACACTTTGCTATAATGTTCTGTTACCCCCCATTTTGTTTTCATGCTTTGTTTTTTTTTTTTTTTTTGCACTTAGCTTAATTTAAACACAATTATTTAATAAATGAACAAACAAAAATAAACACGATTATCTGCCACATCCCCGAGCAAAGTTCCCGGTGATTTCGTGTCATTAACAATGTTGCCGTGGACGCCTGAACGCATCACACTGGTGACGCACTTCCGTCTCAGCTGTCAGTCCTGTAGCCTTTGTTGCTGCTGCAGCTTCTCACACATCTCCACCCTGTAACAGTGTTATATGTAATGCAGCGATGATGTAACTCTGTGCGGGGCTTCGGTAGAGTTCAGTACATTTGGAGCAGGTGGGTGCACGAAGCAGGGAATCCGTGATTT